>JAVTVY010044527.1:0-20807 GCA_036873755.1 Hanleya hanleyi | reverse complement strand
AGCCCGAAGAGGTAATGTGAAGCAATCCAAGACAATCTTTGCTTTGTGATCACCACTCATAATTGATGTCTTTCATCTTTGAAACCTCTTTTGTTGGTTTCCGCCTTTTAATTAAAAATTGTCTGGTATAGATTTTTTGACTTACACAAAGATTTCGATCTCCCCTTATTTATCTTCGGGTTGTAGTCCCCACAGGATTGCCATCGGGGAAAGCTAATGGTCTACTTGCTTATCATAATACTAAAACCTCTCCAATGAACATTGGACATATGGCATACTTGTGACACTATGGAATGGATTGTGAAAAAAAAGATGTCGTACAGCTCAATACATCGTGCTACATAAGATATAAGCCATGTCATGGTACATCACCATATGGGTCGTTGTCGAGTTGTTGTTGTCGATTGCTGACTTGAAGAACAGTGCTTGAGGGAATAGACACCTAAGGATGGAGTTTAGGATTATGGTTATTTATAGCGGAAGGATTAGTTTTAGAGTTACTTCCAATCATGTCAGCTGACGGGAGAGGATGGTGGTAGATGTTAGATGATAGGAATTGGGATTAGCTCAGGGAGTAGCTAAGGGATTAGCACTTGGGATTCAGTGTTATCAGTTTGCCTCTATGACTGACAACGACACCATGGCCATATCAGTACCACTTTGTAACACTGACCTGTACCATTCTGAGAAAGTGACCTGTACTATTTTGCGAGATATCCTTTTGGCAACCTGTATCATTTTACGACCTATCCCCCTTGGCAACCTGTACCATTTTTCAAAAGTACCAAATACCAATATACTTGTGCATTGTACATTCTAAACTTTATAACTATGCAGATGACAACTCTTTTTCTGTAATTGCTGATAATTTGGAAGAAGTTAAGAAACTGTTAGAGATTGACTGTAAAACGATACTGCAATGGCTCAGACTAAACTATTTTCAAGCCAACCCCGATAAATTTCAATGCATGTTACTAACAAATAGAAACCAAGCCCATTCTAGCAATAAAATGAGAATTGGTAATGAATGGTTAGAGTGCTAGAAAAATGTTAGACTGCTTGCATTAACATAGATGACAAATTGAGCTTCAGTATACATATCTCTAATCTATGTAAAAATGCTAGTCGTCAGCTAAATGTTTTGTACAGGCTGTCCCCGTATTTAGACAAAGAGTCTAGACTCTGTATTTATAAAACTTTTATCCTGTCTCATTTTAATTACTGTCCAATTGTCTCGCATTTTTGTGGGAAAATCAATACGAAGAAACTGGAAGAGATTAATTTTAGAGCTCTTAAATTTGTACACCAGGATTTTAACGCTTCTTACGAGAATCTTTTATCTAGGACTGGCATGTCAAACCTAGAAGTCAATAGACTAAAGTGCTCAGCACGAGAAGTTTTTAAAGCTGTTAGTGGCTCAGCACCTGTCTATATAACCGACTTATTTAATTTTAGAAAGAATTTTAAAAACCTTCAGGGTGCCATTATTCTTACTTTGCCTGATGCCAAGAAGGTCCGCACTGGCCCCAAATCTTTTAAATACTATGGTGCACATGTCTGGAACTCACTTCCCAACGATGTTAGAACTTCTACTGATTTTGACTTTTAAAAAGTTGCTAATTGACTGGAGTGGCCCATCCTGTACATGTAACCTATGTCACAGTAACTAGTAATTTTATATGTAGATTTAAATAATACACCTTTATTTGCAACACATTAGTTACATCTTATACTAATAATCTTTATTATTATGCTGCTGAATAGCATGTCAGATCTATTTCTATGTATATCTTTTATGTTTTTATGTTTTTATGTTCTTATTTATCTCGTTATCCTAGTCGGTAAAACTAGCCTTTGAGCTAATGTTTGCATTTAGAAACACTGACTTTAAATAAAACTTGAAAAATGAAAGGATATGAATATACTATATCTAATACACTGAAATATTTATTGTAATCGTTTGTCTATCTGATAAGTTTGATCACTAATTCCAGTCTGATCTGAAAAGATTGGAATTAGAGACAAGAGTATATTGGATATCCACTATACTTAATTAGAATCATATTGTATAAGCTTATGTTAATCTATGTATGTTCACATCAATGGGCGGATGGCATGTTCAGTCCCAGGTGGAGCGATGATGTGACCAGTAATACGTGTTTGACACGAGGTTTCAGTTCCTAAACCATGATGTGTGTATATTTGTACCATAAGTTTTTTTACAAATCGATGGTGACGTATAGGTTAAATGCATGGAAAATAAAATAGAAATCACATAATTGTTCACCCATGCTTTCCCAGAGTTTTTCCTTTTAATAGAAAGGTTTTATTTCTGTTTTTTAATGCAGGGTTAAATCAGTTTTTATACAATTCTTTAATAATACAGTCAACGATATTAATTCATGAACATTGTATTATGGTATTTATAATATCAAATTTTTGTATGACCAATAAAACTATTGTAATTATTATTGAACTTTTAGTTTTGTATTACAATTATTAGGTCGACCATTGTCTTGACCCAATGAAGAAACGCGTTACCTTCACTGACTAGCAATCTGCTTCTGACGCTAATCAATTTGTCATTAACATTATAAAGGGGAAATATTTATAACTGAAGGCCATACTTTTTAATTAGACGTGTACATTGGAACTTGTCAAAACTTAGAAGTTAGCTCCGCATAGTTTATTTAGTATAGTATATACTAATTTGAACTCTAACAAATAACCAAATTTACTCTGTGATACTCTTAATATATCACGCTTGAAAAATCACTCAAATGTCAATAACGCCAAAGACGGTCACATGGGTGTGTAGGTTTGAACCTTTGGCGATTTTACTGGACATCAGATATAAGCAACACCTGCACTAACTGCCTGTTATTTTTTACGGCCTTAGTGAAAATTGTCCGCTTGAACACCAAAACATTATGATTGAACCCCGGTACATGAAATCAGTTTTAAGGAGTATTAAATGAAGCGATTATCAGCATCACAGTTCAGATTGTTTATTTAATGTAAGCCCCAAGATGGATGACTAATTAAAGTGTACAAATTTTAGTGCATGAAAGCAGCATAATATCGTCCTGTTATTTAAAGGAAGGACCCATTCTGACACCCTCTTTGAAATATACGGGCACAAGTTATTAAATATCTCGTTCTCTGTATTTGATCTCCGCTCACGTTCACATCAATGGGCAGATGGCACGGCCAGTCCCAAGTGGAGAGTTGACATTTTCACGAGGGTTCTTCTAAAATCATACGTGCCTATATGTATTTTTACCCCTCAACCATAACCTAGGGCAATGATGAAATATATTAACTCACCAAATCTATGCTGAAAATGAACCGTGCCGTGAAATATATATGCTGATTGTGACAGCCAATCCTGTATAACCTAGGACAAACCATTGCAGGACTTTGCTGATCCGAGGGCAATTCTGAGGTCTGTCAACTAACACTGCTAAAGATGAATGTTTGCCAGCCAACCAACCATAACAGAGGACAATGATGACATCTATCAACTAACCAGTATCATGACGTATGTGCTGAAGTTGAATGTTTGACAGCCAACCAACCATAACCTAGGGCAATGATGAAATATATTAACTAGCCAAATCTATGCTGAAAACAAACCATTATGATGACCTCTATGCTGAAGATGAATTGTGACAGCCAACCATCCATAACTTAGAACAATGATACTTCTATCAACTATCCAGTATGATTACCTATATGCTGAAGATGAATTGTCAGACAAACATCCAAAACATAAGGCAATGATGATATCTATCAGTTAACCAGTAGGATGACTTATATTCTGAAGAGGAATTGTGAAAGCCAACCATCTATAATCTAGGACAATGATGACATCTGTCACCTAGCCAGTATGATGACCTCTATGCTGAAGATGAATTGTCAGACAAGCATCCATAACCTTGGTCAATGATGACGTCTATCCACTATCCAGTGTCAGTCACCATTTTGCTGAAAATGAATTAATCTAGGGAAATGCTGACATCGATCAACTAACCAGTATCGTGACCTATATGCTGAAGATGAATTGTGGACCAATCAACCATTAGCAGCCAACCATCCGTAATCTAGGGCGATGATGACGTCTATCAACTAACCAGTGTCGTCACCATTTTGTTGAAAATGATTTTGGACCAACCAACTGGTAACTTTGGATGTTTGGGATGCTGAAGATGAACCTCAAATGATGATGGGCTGCACCAACCAATGGCAATACTGTAGAATGAAGTCAGGCAACTAACCAGTACCGGGAACCAGGTATAGTAACGGGCATTCTCACAATAAAAGTTTATTACTAATCCTGACAAATACGTATGCGATAATTATAAATATAGCTTGGAAGAGAGAGATGGAATATTTCAAGTTTCTGACTTGCACCAACCTTGTAGTCCAGTTATTTGTGGTGTTTCCCCAGCAAACAAATGGATCATTGTGTAAATTTTGTATGTCAATTTTGATAAGACTTTCAAGACTTTGTGTTCACTGTTTCAAAGAACGATTGATGATGATGAACTTTACATTGCAGGACTTTGCTGATTCGAGGACACTGGTGAGGTCATTCAGCTAACAGTGCCATGACGATATGCTGAAGATGAATCTTTGACGGCCAGCCCAAAATAAAGTAGGGCAGTGATGACGTCTATCAACTAACCAGTGTCGTTACCTATATGCTGAAAATGAATAGCGACAGCCAACCATCTAAATCCAGGACAATGATGACGTCTATCAACTAACCAGTGTCGTGACCTATATGCTGAAAATGAATAGCGACAGCCAACCATCTGTAACCTAGGACAATTATGACGTCTATGAACTAATCAGTGGCGTGGCCTATTGTTGAAAATGAAAAGTGACAGCTAAGCATCTATAGCAGAGGACAATGATGACATCTATCAGCTAACCAGTGGCTTGGCCTATATGCTGAATTGTGGACCAATCAATCACTTAGACTTTAGGACCAATGAGGTCTGTTGACTAGTCAGTAACAGTCGAACAAATTATTAACATAACGAAAGACCAGTCAGTAACAGTCGAACAAATTATTAACATAACGAAAGACCAGTCAGTAACAGTCGAACAAATAATTAACATAACGAAAGGAATTATGATCCAATCATCTAGGTGAACTGAGCCAAGGAAGAGTGAAAACTTTACTTATACACAGACAAGCCGCTCCAAACCATTACCTCCTCGTACCTGGTTGGTTACTGTTTGGTGGAGTACTGAATAGTACTGGCGGAAAAGGGCCTCCTGCAGAACTGTCTGGTCTGTACCGACCGGTTAGTACGAATTACCCACTGATTGGCTGCCAGACAGTTACATGTACAATCAGTTACTGCTATATTACCAAACCAATTTTTCACACTTGGTTACATATTGGTAACAATGCAGTAACGCATCAGTATACCTTGATTGGTTACTGCTCAGTTACTGAATGGCTACCAACCCATTTCTGTTTACCTACAATACCTCTTGATGACTGCATGGTAGTGGTAGGAAAGGTCTCCTTTGGTACCGTTCAGTTGTCATGTTGGTTACCTATCAGTAAACAGTGGACATTACCAAATGGTCACCAATCAGTTACCATACATTTCAGTTATGGTATAGCCTGTTAATGATTACAAATCATTAACTGACCAGTAGCCTTCACGTCGGAACTGTATAGGGCTGCAAATTCGGGATCGTGGTTGCTACCAATCGGTTAAAATCAGTTACTGTCATTTACTGCCACGTGGTAACTGATCGGTAACTACACAGTACTGTTTAGCCTGGACTTCACGGTACCAAGCTTAACATTTCCGTGCAGGACCAATTGGTTACCTAGAGGTTACCAACATGGAAATGAATGTTTCATGAGGGGTCCAGAACTGAGTGGTGGAAGTTTGTCTGTGTATGTATTAGCCCGAAGAGGTAATGTGAAGCAATCCCAGACATAATCTTTGCTTTGTGGCTACCACTCATAATTTATACCTTCAACCTTTGGTCTTTCATCCTTGAAACCTGTTTTTGTGCTTTGCGCCTTTTAATTAAACATTGTCTGGTATAGATTTTTGACTTGCATGTACACACAGATTTCGATCTCGCCTTATTTATGTTAGGGTTGTAAACTTCACAGGATTGCCAGCGGGGAAAGCTAATGGTCTACTTGTTTATCATAATACTAAAACATCTCCAATGAGCATTGGACATATGGGCATACGTGTGACACTATGGAATGGATTGTGAAAAAAAAAAAGATATCGTACAGCTCAATACATCGTGCTACATAAGATATAAACCATGTTATGGTACATCACCATATGGGTCGTTGTCGAGTTGTTGTTGTCGATTGCGGACTCGAAGAACAGTGCTTGAGGGAATAGACACCTAAGGATGGAGTTTAGGGTTATGGTTATTTATAGCGGAAGGATTAGTTTTAGAGTTAGTTCCAATCATGTCAGCTGACGGGTGAGGATGGTGGTAGATGTTAGGGATTGGGATTAGCTCAGGGAATAGCTAAGGGATTAGCACTTGGGATTCAGTGTTAGCAGTTTGCCTCTATGACTGACAACGACACCATGGCCATATCAGTATCACTTTGTAACACTGACCTGTACCAGTCTGTAAAAATTAACCTGTACTATTTTTTCGACATATCCTCTTGGCAACCTGTATCATTTTGCGACCTATCCCACTTGGCAACCTGTACCATTTTTCAAAAATACCAATATTCTTATGCATTGTACATTCTAAACTTTATAACTATGCAGATGACAACTCTTTTGCTGCAATTGCTGATAATTTGGAAGAATCTAAGAAACTGTTAGAGATTGACTGTGAAAGGATACTGCAATGGCTCAGACTAAACTATTTTCAAGCCAACCCCGATAAATTTCAATGCATGTTACTAACAAATAGAAACCAAGCACATTCTGGCACTAAAATGAGAATTGACAATGATGATTAGAGTGCCAGGAAAATGTTAGACTGTTAGGCATCGACATAGATAACAAATTGAACTTCAGTATACATATCTCTAATCTATGTAAAAATGCTAGACGTCAGCTGTTTAGACAAACAGGCTGTTTAGACAGAGTCTAGACTCTGTATTTATAAAACTTTTATCCTGTCTCATTTTAATTACTGTCCAATTGTCTGACATTTTTGTGGGAAAATCAATACGAAGAAGCTGGAAGAGATTAATTTTAGAGCTCTGAAATCTGTACACCAGGATTTTAACGCTTCTTACGAGAATCTTTTAACTAGGACTGGTATGTCAAACCTAGAAGTCAATAGACTAAAGTGCTTAGCACGAGAAGTTTTTAAAGCTGTTAGCGGCTCAGCACCTGTCTTATAGCCGACTTATTTAATTTTAGAAATAATTTAAAAAACCTTCGGGGTGACATTATTCTTACTTTGCCTGATGCCAAGAAGGTCCGCACTGGCCTCGAATCTTTTAAATACTATGGTGCACATGTCTGGAACTCACTTCGCAGCGATTTTAGAACTTCTACTGGTTTTGACTTTTAAAAAGTTGCTAACTGACTGGAGTGGCCCATCCTGTACATGTAACCTATGTCACAGTAGATTTAAATAATACACTTTTATTTGTTACACATTAGTTACATCTTATACTTAATTTTTATTATTATGCTGCTGAATAGCATGTCAGATCTATTTCTATGTATATCTTTTATGTTTTTATCTTTTTATGTTCTTATTTATCTCGTTATCCTAGTCGGTAAAACTAGCCTTTGAGCTAATGTTTGCATTTAGAAACACTGACTTTAAATAAAACTTGAAAAATGAAATGATATGAATATACTATATCTAATACACTGAAATATTTATTGTAATCGTTTGTCTATCTGATAAGTTTGATCACTAATTCCAGTCTGATCTGAAAAGATTGGAATTAGGGACAAGAGTATATTGGATATCCACTATACTTAATTAGAATCATATTGTACAAGCTTATGTTAATCTATGTATGTTCACATCAATGGGCGGATGGCATGTTCAGTCCCAGGTGGAGCGATGATGTGACCAGTAATACGTGTTTGACACGAGGTTTCAGTTCCTAAACCATGATGTGTGTATATTTGTACCATAAGTTTTTTTTACAAATCCATGGTGACGTATAGGTTAAATGCATGGAAAATAAAATAGAAATCACATAATTGTTCACCCATGCTTTCCCAGAGTTTTTCCTTTTAATAGAAAGGTTTTATTTCTGGTTTTTAATGCAGTGTTAAATCAGTTTTATACAATTCTTTAATAATACAGTCAACGATATTAATTCATGAACATTGTATTATGGTATTTATAATATCAAATTTTTGTATGACCAATAAAACTATTGTAATTATTATTGAATTTTTAGTTTTGTATTACAATTATTAGGTCGACCATTGTCTTGACCCAATGGAGAAACGCGTTACCTTCACTGACTAGCAATCTGCTTCTGGCGCTAATCAATTTGTCATTAACATTATAAAGGGGAAATATTTATAACTGAAGGCCATACTTTTTAATTAGACGTGTACATTGGAACTTGTCAAAACTTAGAAGTTAGCTCCGCATAGTTTATTTAGTATAGTATATACTAATTTGAACTCTAACAAATAACCAAATTTACTCTGTGATACTCTTGATATATATCACGCTTGAAAAATCACTCAAATGTCAATAACGCCAAAGACGGTCACATGGGTGTGTAGGTTTGAACCTTTGGCGATTTTACTGGACATCAGATATAAGCAACACCTGCACTAACTGCCTGTTATTTTTTTACGGCCTTAGTGAAAATTGTCCGCTTGAACACCAAAACATTATGATTGAACCCCGGTACATGAAATCAGTTTTAAGGAGTATTAAATGAAGCGATTATCAGCATCACGGTTCAGATTGTTTATTTAATGTAAGCCCCAAGATGGATGACTAATTAAAGTGTACAAATTTTAGTGCATGAAAGCAGCATAATATCGTCCTGTTATTTAAAGGAAGGACCCAGTTTGACACCCTCTTTGAAATATACGGGCACAAGTTATTAAATATCTCGTTCTCTGTATTTGATGTCCACGGCCAGTCCCAAGTGGAGAGTTGACATTTTCACGAGGGTTCTTCTAAAATCATACGTGCCTAGATTGGGCTGGGGGGTATTGTTATCTCCCCCATCTGTCCGCAAGTCTGTCCGTCCTCTTTTCAGAAGGACTCTTGTCTTGAGAACTATTGAGGGCAGTCCGCCGAGACTTCTGTCCAATAAAATCGTATAGCATGTAACCTGTATATGTGCCTTTTGTACGTTTCATTGGTCCGACCCACGTCCGTTTGTCTGTCCCGTCCACTTTTTTGTCCATCTTTATCAGGCTTCAATTCCAACATTATCTATTATGGACCTTTTTGTGGTCAGTTTATAAAATCCAGGGGTGATCAAATCATCTACATAATAATTTCCCTGTATTCAGAAATGTTTTCTTTTCATTCTACTTCCAAAATTTTCATGGAATGTTCCACGCGTTTTTCCTGCTCTACAAAAATCTACATATTACATACATCTAAACTGTGTTTTTGCAGGGAGTATAACCACATAGGGGATTGAGCTGTAATGTGCCGAAAATGAAGTACAAGTTTAAATCTACGTTTAAATCTCTACAGCCTTTTCTTTTCGTGAATTGCCATTTACGAATTACTCAGTTGGCTATAATTTGTTAAATTGCCACGCCTTGGGAACACTTATAAATAGTAGTTTGGTATCATTCGTGGTACTAATTTCTTCACTAAGGGTCAGCAGTGAATCTTATAGATCTACCTTTATAATATACAAAGGCTTTCTTTCTGAATGATACACTGAATAAATCCGATCGCGATGTTTACTTGCTGTATCTTCTGAATAAATGTATGAAACAACTTTAATATCTTTTAGATGTACACGAAATGAATCTATCCAACTTGATAATGAAAATAATTTCTATTACAACAATAAATTTTACCACAACTACAACTAAAGGTGTCCTGACCCCCCCCCCTCCGCCACCCCATAAATGAACACTATTCAAAAAAAAATGATGACCGATATGAGAACATTAAGGCATTCATTTTTCGGTTTGCACGAAAGCCCTAACGAACAGAAAAACCACGGACAGAAGCTGTAATGGGAGTACAGAAAGCTACTGCCTACCCAGTCAACGATCTGATTGGCTGAAATATTAGACTACACGACGAGAGTTAATTGGAATAATCTGCAGTTTTTTTACTTTCGACAACGAATGCAATTTTTACATGCATTTCTCAGACTCTTGAGACTGACATCAAGTCCCCCCCCCACACACCACTTAAGGGACAGGAAGGTAACACAAAATCCTACATTTTCAACTCGAGCAGAGATCAGATATTTTGGAGACATGTGCTGTGCACTAACATGTATACCTATCCCCCCGCCCCCTTTCCCACGGAGTTCACAACATTTCAACACGCGACATTTCTGCATGCGACAAAGAGAGTGAAATATGGGTTAACGTCGGATTCAGCAAAATTGCTATGTAGCGACGATCAAACATAATTCTATGTATTCCAACAAAAACGAGTCAATATCCCAGCAATCCCGAAGTAATGAACACGACGCACCAAAACACATACATTAAAACTTATGCGACATTTCTGCATGCGAGAGAGAGAGAATTAAGGTTTAACGTCGCGTTAAGAAATATTGCTGTATAGCGACGATAAGTATTTCAAGAAAAACAAGGCAATAACGCAGCAATCCAGAAGTAATCAACGCAACACACCAAAAACATGTACATACATTAAAACTTTTACAACAAACCGATTCCTCTCAAATAACCTAAAATCATCTTCATTTACCCGACTGAACAGATCCAAAGTATAGCTGCTTGATAAAAAGACTCGCTTTCAACCTTTAAATATATACAGCTGCATGTGAACTTTCCGTGAGCGACAAAACTAAATTGTTTGATGTGCCTAATTTATCAGATAACCATTGTTGGTATTAACTCAGCTTTGAAGATCTGTTAGCAAATTCCATATCAATTGAAATGTAGGATAGAGAGAGAAAGGGAAAGAGAGAATTAAGGTTTGACGTCGCGTTCAGCAACATTTCAGTTATAGAGAGACGATCAGACAAAATTCTAAGTATTCAAGTTAATAAAATAGTTAACATTAAAACTTACGCACAACGTAAAATGCATGTATGTATTTGTCATATCGAATTCTATCTCAACTTACCTAATTTGGTCATTTTACTTCGTCATATATTGATTTAGTTCTATTTCCTTGAATATTCTATATTCGACAGTTGATCCTAACCATACAGAAGGCGAAGTTAGTGACATCGTTGTCCCATATGATTTGCTCAGTACAGCGCCAACCGGATCCTAAAACGACCAACCGAAAGTATTAATTATTAACGCCGAGTTCAGCAATATTTCAGCTATACAGCGACAATAAAAAGAAATTCTACGTATTTCAACAAAAACAACGCAACAATCCAGCAATCCAGAAGTAATCAACACAACACACATATTTCTCTCGAATAAATTAAAATACAGCCTTCTTTTATCCGACTAAAAAGATCTTCTAAAGCAGCTGCTCGATAAAAAGGATCCCTTTCAATCTTTAAATCTATACAGTCGATCAGAAGATCTTTCTCTGTGAGTTGCTCGCGGCATCGAATACACCTTGGGACCGATTCCCTTTTCTGATCAGAGAGTTGAGTCTATAATTAGATCAATCGCTGCTTTCCTTTCTTGCAGAATGCCTTTGTGATCATCAACGGGGTGGATCCAAGCATGTTGAACCAACAACATGCAAACCTGATAAAAAAAAATATGTGGAACGCACAATATTGCGTTGTACGAAGAAACCGCGGTCACATCGCACAACTTTCCAGGCTGCAACAGGCCCAGCATCAATCAAGCATGGGGGCAGTGTGGCATCTGTGGAAGATGGAGTAATTTCAAATGTGCAGAGATCAGAAATTTTGAAGACCTCATGTGCTGTGCACGGACATCTTTTTTGACATATAATTTCCACTTTTTGGAAGCTGCTGGAGTTACATGACATAGTCATAGTGAATAGTGAGTGGCCGTTTGAATATAATGTGAATTCCATCTACATAGTGTTCAAATGAACACGCACAATCAAAGCGTGAATGAGATACATTCTGTGGAAACGATTTGGAGATGTGTTGTTATTAGTTTTATTCACGCTCACATAAAAGTTGGTGCTGTCATACGAAATAGGTTTTTCGATAATTGACGCGGTAGTTCTTTTATGGAAGACGGCTGAATATTGAATGTCTGATTTGACGCTTGCCACCAATAATATCCCGTGTATAACGGGTAATCCATATCCACACAACACAACACAACACAACACCAAGTATAATAAACATCGATTGTTGGCTAAATCTTCTTCCAAATTTCCAAAAAGGGAATGAGAATCCCGTAATTAAATGGAGCAATCAAGTACTGTATAAGTGAATGATATCCCATGACGCGAAAAAGTATCTATGAAATTCCATCGGCCGGGCAAATATAAATTGTAAACGTAGTTCCAAAAGCACGCCACTTAGAATAATATGTTCTTTGCATAACTTTTCAATCTTCCATCGCAATATAGCCGATATATGTATGAACGCGACGTTAAATTTAATTCTCTTGAATTTCTATGTACATAAATATTCAAGGAGAGAGAGAGAGAGAGAATTAGGGTTTAACGTCGCATTCAGCAATATTTCAACTATATAGCGACGATCAAACAAAATTCTAAGTAATCAATTCAAAACTCGGTAAACTAATGCGTTAAAACAGATACAAACATTAAAATTTGTACAACAAACCAATCTCTCTCAAATAACCTAAAATACAATCTTCTTTCACTCTGCTAAAAAGATCTTCCAGCGTATCTGCTCGATAAAAAGTATTTCTTACAGTTTTAAAATCTATGCAGTCCAGGAGAATATGTTTCACCGTCAGATCTTCATGGCAAGGTATACACCTTGGAATCGGCTCCTGTTTTAGTAAATATTCATGAGTTAATCGTGTGTGACGATCCTACATCGTCTAATCATGGCCTGCATGGTCGAAGCGTTTATGACTGTTCAGGTGAGTATAACCAACCGTTTTTTGAACTCGTGAAGTTTGTTATTATCCATAGTATCCCATAGCGATTGAAATAGCCTTCTTACATATGCGCAGATAGATGGTCTGAAATCGCTGTATGGGAGACCAACAGGGTCAACTTCGCCATCTAAAGCTGCCTTAGCTAGTCTATCAGCTTCAGTGTTGCCTTTGATGTCAACGTGACTAGGCACCCAACAAAACACAATATCTGTTGATCAAATCTGGTGTCATAATTGTAGAATTTCCAAGATGGTGGGATGAGTGGAATTTCCATTTTTAATTGCTTTAAGGCATGACATTGAATCTGAGAATATGACATATTTTTTCCTTCTCCAATACCTTCTAAAGCAGATAATAGAGTTTTTGCTTCTGCAGTAAATATGAAACTTTTACCTGGCAGTCGATACGTTTTAGTTTTGGGACTAAAGATAGTAGCACATGCTACTCTCTCACCATCTTTAGAACCATCTGTATAAATAGCCTGATGTGAACTGTATTTCTCTCTCAGTAGACCGAATTCCTGAGTATACACGAGCTGGCTCGTGTCTGCCTTTTTATATTTAGTCAGTGAAATATCTACTTCTGGTGTGGCTTACTACCATGGTGGAGTTGGCAAGAGCTCGTTAGGTAAAATCTGACTAACTTTAATACCAGCTGCTACAAGATGTGGTTTCATACGGATTCCAAGAGGTGGAATAATCGAGGGTTTTAGCGAATATAAATCTGCGTACTCAGGGTTGAAAACACAGTTATATGCAGGATTTGAGTGGTTCGAACGCAGTTTTGTGATATATTGCAGCGATAATTCATAAATATTGAAGAACAATTTCTTGTAGCACGTTTGTCCTTGTCATTTAAAGTTGGCTGTTGGCTGGATGTTGAGAACCAAGGGAGGAGGGAAACTTGGGTGTGCACTAACAGAGAGAGAATTAAGGTCTAATGTCGCGTTCAGCAATAACAGAGAGAATTAAGGTTTAATGTCACGTTCAGCAATATTTCAGGTATATCGCGATGATCAAACAAAATTCTAAGTGTTCTAATAAAACCAATTCAACAACCTAGCAATCCAGGCGTAATCAACACAACACACCAAAAGACATGCACATACATTAAAACTTATACAACAAACCGATTTCTTTCAAAGATCGTAAGAATTTGTTGATCAAATCTAGTCATATAATATTCATCAAGTTAATAATTTAGATTATGAACACCATTGACGAATATGCCTTATTAGTGTATAATCGCGAAGGTTTATCAAATATTGACCGCTCAATTGTTCAATTCAGTATTGATGACTCACTTTTCTTAGAAACTCTTTTAACGAAAATAAGAGGAGAGACTATCAAATTTGCCTCACGTAGGAAGAAAGAAAAATTGAAAGAAGAAAATGACATTGAAAAACAAATTGAATCATTGGAAAGGGAGATAGGAAGTGATTTTTTAAATATAAATATTGAAAGATTGAATGAATTGAGCGATGTAAAATCAAAGTTGCAAAATATTCGGAATGAAAATATAAAAGGAATTATAGCTAGAACAAAAGCACAGTGGGCAGGTATGGGTGAAAAACCAACAAAATACTTTCTGGGTTTGGAAAAAACAAATTATACAAATAAGGTTATAGCGAAACTAACATTGGATAATGGAAAAGAAGTATTTGACAACAAGAAAATCCTAAATGAACAAAAATTATATTATGAAAAACTTTACACTAACAGAGATCAGATAGATGCAACCGAAATATGGAATACTCTGGAAACATTAGAAATACCGACACTCAGCACAAAAGAGTCTATTGCTTTAGAGGGTTTGATCACATATAAAGAACTGAGCGAAGCCTTGAAAAATACCAAAAAACGACAAAAGCCCAGGCATCGATGGTTTTCCAGTAGAATTTTTCAAAATGTTTTGGAAAGAATTGGGCCAATTAGTTCTACGGTCAATAAATTTAGCGTACACGAAAGGGGAATTGTCGATAACACAAAAACAAGGTGTAATAACCTGTCTACCGAAACCTGGTAAACCCCGAGACAATTTAAAAAACTGGAGACCAATAACCCTTTCAAATGTAACATATAAGTTAGCATCATCTTGTGTTGCAAATCGAATAAAATCAGTTTTGAATAAACTTATTCACGAGGACCAGAGGGGTTTTGTGCCAGGTAGATATATTGCAGAGAATGTAAGATTAGTTTATGATCTTATGCTCTCTACTAAAAATTATAACATCCCAGGCTTACTGCTACTTATAGATTTCGAAAAAGCTTTCGATTCGGTGTCCTGGAAATTTATTGACGAAGTTCTAAAAGTTTATAAATTTGGAGAGTCCATCAGACACTGGATTCGGACATTTTATAGTAATATTCGTACTTGTGTAGTCCAAAATGGTCACTTGTCAACTTTTTCCAGAATTCACGTGGTTGTAGACAAGGTGACCCTATATCACCATATCTGTTTCTTTTATGTGCAGAGATATTAGGAATTATGATAAGAACAGACAAACAAGTTAAAGGTATAACTATGGGAGATGTAGAATATAAAATAACTCAATATGCAGACGACACTCAGCTAACTCTTGACGGTTCTGCTTCTTCACTTAAACGGTCATTAAACATCCTGCAGCTGGATTAAAAATAACTGGATTAAAAATTAATATTTATAAAACTAAAGCAATTTGGATCGGCTCTTTGACAGGATCCGAATTAAAGCTGTGTCAAGACGAAAAATTGGATTGGGTTACTGATTTCAATATGCTCGGGGTGGAATTATCTTCTACAAATTTCAATCAAATATGGAAAATCAATCACCTGGCGAAGTTAGAAGATCTTAAAAGAGAACTAAGTAGATGGAAGATACGCAACTTATCTCTCTTAGGGAAGATCACAGTTATAAAATCAATGGCACTATCAAAATTAACTTACCTCTTTCTTGCCTTACCAAACCCACCCGACGAATTTGTTAAAGAACTTAATTCGATTTTATTTAAGTTTATATGGAATGGAGGAAATGATAGAATAAAAAGGAATATTTTAACCCTTGATTACAAGCATGGCGGACTGAGGATAGTTAACATGACAAACTATATACATAGTTTAAAAATCACATGGATAAAACGTCTTCTTTTCCAGAATAGAAAATGGCAGAATATAATAAACAGCGAGCTGTCCGAAACACCGAATTTATGGAACATGGGTGATGACTATCTTAATAAAGTAATTGATAATATATCAAATCCTTTTTGGAAAGACACATTTTTTGCCTGGAAACAACTGCGTGTCAAACTTAATCCAAAATCTATATCAGATATTTTAGACGAACCTTTGTGGCTCAACGGCAAATTGAAACAGTCAATTATTATTAAAAACTGGCTCAAAAATGGTATTAAATACATACGTGATATTGTTAATTTACAAGGGGGATTTTTTGAATTTGTTGAACTAAAAAGAAAATATGGTATCGAAGGAACATTTTTAGATTACACACATTTATTGAAATCGATCCCGAAGCACTGGAAGGATATATTGGCAAGAAGTTCTTCAGCTACTGACATGCATTCACCAGTTTTAGGGATTGAGAAAAAAATATTAATAAAGCAAAACAGAGGTGGTAGAATATTCTATTATGTTCTAAATAACATGGAAAGTACAGTGCAGTCTAAATCCATAGAAGCCTGGAATGAAATATTGAAGCCATGTTCAGATATAGAGTGGGGGGAAACTTATGCAAATAACTTTAAAAGTACTCAGGAAACAAAACTCCGTGATTTTCAATATAAAATTCTACACAGAATTCTCTGTACAAATTCTTTCTTGCAAATTCTTTCTTGGAAAAAGAAATGATAATCTGTGTTCATACTGCAAAGAAGAAAAAGAAAGTATAGAACATTTGATGATTTTTTGCCCAATGGTTAAAAAACTGTGGTTTGATATGCAGAGATGGCTAAATGATACAGTAAAAATAAACTGTTATCTCACAAATGATAAAATAATATGTGGCTGGGATATGCAGCAGTACTTGCTGAACACCCTCATGCTGATTGCGAAAAGATATATCTATACCAATAAATTCAAAAACTCTACATTACATATTAATATTCTTCTTCAGAAATCCCAAGAACAATACAGAACTGAGAAACTCGTGGACAAATACAACATTTTCGACAGAAAACTTTTATAAAAAATGGCATATACTAGAAAACTATTTCGTATCCTAATAGTGTGAAATACAAACGCAATCAGCTCAGATAAAAATGGTTTATATGGACGCAAAAGTAAAGAAATATTCTTCTTAAATTCATGTGTGTTCTGTAAAGATCGTGAAGGCGAGGATGTGGTTTTTATGTACTTATGTGTTTTTTTCTGTCCATGATGTCCAATATATGATTGTATATGTTTGTAAATGAGCGTTAATAATAAAAAAAAAAAAAAAAAAGTTAATAATTTAGTAATTCCCCACGAAGTCCACAACATTTCAACACGCGACAATTCTGCACGAAAGAGAGAGTGAATTAAGGTTTAACGTCGCGTTCAGCAATATTGCTATTTTGCGACGATCAATCAATATTCTAGGTATTCCAACAAAAACAAGTCAATAAACCAGCAACCCAGACGTAATCAACACAACACAACAAAAATTTGTACATATCTAAGTACTCAAGCCAATAACTTAGTAATCCAGCACATTAAAACTGATGCAACAAACCGATCTCTCTCAAATAACCCAAGATAGTCCTCCCTAACCCGACTAAAAATATCTTCCAAAAGTAGTCGCTCGATAAAAAGAATCTCTTCAATCAGAAAATCTATGCAGTCGACGAAGTCCACAACATTTCAACACGCGACATTTCTGCATGAGTGAAAGAGTGAAATAAGAGCGACAATAATTACTTCAACAAAAGCAAGGCAATAACCCAGCAAAACACAACACACCAAAAACATGTACATACATTTAAACTTCATCAACAAACCGATTTCTTTCAAATAACCTAAAATACAGTCTCTATTTACCAGACTAAACAGATCTAAAGTAGCTGCTTGTTACAAAGACTCTTACAATCTTAAAATTTATTCAGCTGCATGCGACCTTTACCTAAGCGACAAAACTAGCCAACTACCCAGCAATCCCGAAGTAATGAACACATCGCACCAAAAGACATGCACATACATTAAAATTTACGCGACATTTCTGCATGCGAGTGTGTTCAGCAATATTGCTATATAGCGGCGAAGATTATTTCAACAAGAACAAGGCAACGACCCAGCAATCCGAAAATAATCAACAAAACACACCAAAAACATGTACACACACTAAGACCGGCTAAAACTTCTACAACAAACCGATTGCTCTCAAATAACCTAAAATACAATCTTCATTTACTAGACTAAACAGATCCAAAGTAGCTGCTTGATAAAAAAGACTCGCTTTCAATCTTTAAATTCATACAGCTGCATGCGAACTTTCCGTAAGCGACAAAACTAAATTGTTTTTTTTTGGTATCCAGTTTCGAAGATTTGTTAGGAAATTCCATATCAGTTGGAATGTAGGAGAGAGAATTAGGGTTTGAAGTCGCGTTCAGCAATATTTCACTTATATTGTGACGATCAAAAAAAATTCTAAGTATTCAAGCTGATAACTCAGTAATTCAACACATTAAAAGATACACACAACGTAAAATGCATATATGTAATTGTCTTATCGAATTCTAGCTCAACTTGTCTATAATTTGGTCTTTTTGTTTCGTTGTCATATTGATTTAGTTTCTATTTCCTTGACCATTCTATATTCGATAGTTGATCCTAACCATCCATACAGAAGGCGGAGTTAGTGACTTCATCGACCTAAGCTATATGATTTGCTCAGTTCGGCGCCAAACGGATTCCCAAAACCACCGAGAGATAGAGAGAATTAAGGATTAACGTCGCGTTCAGCGTTATTTCAGCTATACAGCGACAATCAAACAAAATTCCAAGCATTTCAACAAAAACAAGGCAATAACAAGGAGATAAAAAGAATCCCTCACATTCTAAAAATCTATACAGTCGATCAGAATAAGTTTTAACGAGTTCTTCGCGGCATGGCATACACTTTAGGACTGGATCTTTTTTTTCTGATCAGAGCGTTTCGAGTCTTTAATTAGCCCCATCGTTGTTCCCCTTTCTTGCAGAATGCCTCTGCGATAATCCACGGAGTGGATCCAAGTATGTTGAACTAAGAACATGCAAACCTGATGAAATAATGTGTTGAATGCGCGTTATTCGGCCAGTATCTATTTTTCAGTTTCAGCGGTTCTGTGATTTCAGTCAAAATGGCAGCCAATATTGATTGGATATCGATTGAGTGTAATGTGAAGAGACTGTCGGAAAACACTGGGGATCCATATTTGGAGGAGGCCAAATGTGATCGTAACCAATATGGGTTAGTGCGGGTTCACATTGCACGAAAAAACCGCCGTCACAGTGCACAACGCGCTACTTCCTAGGCTGCACCAAACCTGGCATCAATCGACCGTGGGTGCAGTGTGACATATGTGGAACATGGTGCCATTTCAATTGTGCAGAGATCAGACATTTTGGACACCGTATGTGCTGCATGCACTACAATGTATACATACCCCCCCCCCCCACAAAGTCGCGACATTTCTGCACGGGTGAAAGAATGAATTAAGGTTAAACTTCGCGTTCAGCAATATTGCTGTATATCGACGATCAATCAATATTCTAGGTATTCCAACAAAAACAAGTCAATAACCGAGCAACCCAATAGTAATCAAGACAACACACCAAAAATATGTACATACCTTGAAACTTTTACAACAAACCGATTTCTCTCAAATAACCTAAAATAGTCTTCATTTATCCGACTGAACAGATATAAAGTAGCTGCTTGCTTTCAACCCTTAAATCTACACAGCTGCATGTGAACTTTCCGTGAGCGACAAAACTAAATTGTTTTTTATGTACATAATTTATCAGATCAATTTTGTGGCATCAAGTCAGTTTTGAAGATCTGTTGGCAAATTCCAGACTGAGAGAATTGAGGCTTAATGTCGCGTTCAGCAATCTTTGAAATGAAAAGCGACAATCAAACAGAATCCTAAGTATTCAAGTTAATAACTTAGATTTTTCTAAAACAACCTTAAATACAGTCTTCGTTTACCCGACTTAAAAGAACTTATCAAGTAATTTGAATGTGACACTAAATATGTATGATGTACATATTATGACCATACTGAGTGCGGGTGTTCATATATATGATCATGCTGAGTTCGGTTTATAATTTCAATTCATTTCCACAATCTGTAACAGATGTTTTCACATCTTTCAGGTCTAAATAATCACAGGAGAGAGAATTGAGATTTAACGTCGTGATCAGCAATATTTCAGCATTTTAGCGACGATCAAACAAAATTCTAAGTATTGAAGTTAACAATTTAGTAATCCAACACATTAAAACATACACAACGTAAACTGCATATGTGTATGTCTTATCGAATTCTAGCTCAGCTTGTCTGATTTAGCCATTTTACTTCGTTGTCATATTGATTTAGTGTGTATTTCCTTTACTATTCCATATTTGACAGTTGTTCTTAACCATGCAGAAGGCGGAGTTAGTGACATCACTGTCCTATGACCGGCTCAGTCCAGCGCC
>JAVTVY010044526.1:0-21400 GCA_036873755.1 Hanleya hanleyi | reverse complement strand
GTACTCTGTGAACACGAATATCGAATCACAATGCAAATGGCGGACAAATGTCGCCAGTACTGTGGCGGCCCTCCCATACACAACTATGCTCCTATTGATGTTGTCCGGTGATGTCTCTCTCAACCCGGGACCAAGAACAGTGAATTATAAAGACCCTTGTGCTATATGTGCAAAACCGGTACGTAAAAACCAGCAGGGTATATTATGTGACGGGTGTCAGATGTGGCACCATAGGAAATGTATAGACATGTCAATTTCAGCCAATGCCTCACTGGGGGCCTCAAGTGAAGACTGGTATTGTATGCCCTGCACGCTGCTACCTTTTACCGACTCGTTTTTTAACCAGTCCAATATACCAACATGTGACAAGCCCGACTTAAGTGATATTTCCGTTGCTGGGAGTGATGATTTTCTCTTCCAGTGTGATCAGCTACGAAGTAAATTGCCAAGAAACGCACTCATGTGTTATATGAACATAAATAGTATCCGCTATAAGTTTGAAGAAATCAAACCTGTGATATACAAATTACAAGCGGTGTCATTTACCATCGCCGAAACTAAGCTGGACGATAGCTTTCCGACTACACAGTTTCTGCTAGACGGCTATCACAAACCTATTCGTAAGGACCGAACCGCAAATGGTGGAGGCCTAATTTGCTACATCAGATCTGACATACCTCATAGAGAACTGATAGATTATGAGAATAATCATATCGAACTGATAGCATGTGAACTATTCCTGGATAATGTGCCTTGGATTCTCCTCGCTGCATATAAACCACCTAAGATGAGAAACGAAACTTTCCAAAATAACGCTGAATTAATGATGGGAAAGGCCCTGTCTCATTATGACAACATCTTACTCATGGGGTACTTGAACTTTGACATGCTCATACCAACTAAATGCAAGCCCCTCTCTGAATTTATGGACCTCTTTTCCTTGGAAAACATGATTACCTCCCCTACATACATATCTTCAGCTGGCCCATCCCTTATAGATGTGGCTCTAACAACAGTACCAAATAAATTTATCACAAGTGAAGTAATAGACATCGGATCAAGTGATGGACATTCACTGATTATATCTGCTCTCAAGGCGAAACTTCCTCGCCTTCCATCCCGCGTGATTACTTACAGATCTTTTAAATATTTTGATAACAATTTCAAGGCTGATTTGTCGACCGTGCCAATCGGTATATGTGATGTCTTTGACGATCCCAGTGACTCACTATGGGCACAAGAAATCCTTATTAAAGATGTGTTAGACAATCATGCCCCCATTAAACACAAGACTGTTCGTGCTAAGGAAACGCCATATATGAATGCATCTCTGCAGAAAGCCATTCAAAATAAAGCCCGCTTACGTAACAAACTCAAGAAAAACCCAAAGTGTGACAGCTTATGGCAGAAATACAAGTCTCAGAGAAATCTAACTACAAAACTCCGTCGACAGTCCATTAAGAACTACTTCAAGGAAAGATGTGGTGGCGAATCCAAGAATAAAATTTTTGGAACACCATCAAACCTTTTATATCCGCGAACTCTAAAGCTGGTGCAACTCTCATGATCAGAGATGGAGATGCCCTTAAACTAATTCTCTGGAAGTGGCTGAAACAATGAACAATTTCTATATATCCATTGCAGACAGTATTGGACAGGATTTAAATGTCCCGAAAGCCAAAGACTTCTACAGCATACGGGCATACACTGATGACTGTACTACATACCACCAGGATAATCCCAGTGTTTCTGATATCAACAATAATCTCCAACAACCAGGCGACTCCTTTACTTTTAAAAACACTACTATTACAGAAGTTAAGGATGTGCTACATAACCTGAACCCTAGAAAGGCAACAGGAAATGACAACATACCAGCAAAAATCCTGAAACTGGCGAGCGATATTTTAGCACCGTCGTTCTACAAGATTTTTAACAAGTGCGTGTATAGCAGTACCTTCCCTTCCACAGCAAAAGAAGCTGTAGTATCTCACATATTTAAGAAAGATGACACTCTGGAGAAAAAGAACTATCGACCAGTCAGCATTTTGACCAGTTCAGCGAAAGTTTTAGGAAAACTTTTAAACAACCAGCTTCAAGCTTTTATCGATGTTATTTTTAACCCCTTGCTCTCCGCTTTCCGCACTGGATTCAGCTGTCAGCATGTTCTTCTCGGTCTCTGTGAGACATGGCGTGGTGCCTTGGAAGAGCACCAATCAGTCGGCCTACTACTCGTTGACCTATCAAAAGCCTTTGACTGCCTTCCACATTCTCTGATAATAGCAAAACTGAAGGCCTACGGACTGTCCGAGAATGCAGTGGAACTATTAGCAGACTACCTCTCAAACAGGAAGCAGTGTGCGAAAGTATCATCCATTCACAGTACCTGGGACACTATACAAAAAGGCGTGCCCCAAGGATCTATTTTAGGACCTGCAATTTTTAACATCTTCATTAACGATATATTTTATTGGATCAAACAAGGAAAACTTTTTAACTATGCCGATGACAATTCCGTTCTTGTTCGAGGAAAGAGCAATAGTGATGTTTTAAACAAAATTAAACAGGAAAGCTCAAATATTATTGCATGGTGCGACGAAAACCAGATGCAGGCCAACCCATCGAAATTCCAAGTCATGATTGAAAATGAAAGAGGGGAGACTACCCTTGACATTGACGGTAACATTGTCACGAGCAAGCCCAGTGCGAAGCTGCTGGGTGTCCAGCTGGATAACAAACTTAATTTTAGTGAACACGTAGCTAACATTATCAAAAGTGCCAGCAAACAACTGAATGTACTAAAAAGAATCGCCCACAACTTGGACCAACAATCGAGACTCTTAATTTATAAATCCTTTGTCTTATCCAATTTTAACTACTGTCCTGCTGTGTGGCACTCTTGTGGCTCCACAAACACCCAGAAACTTGAAAAAGTACGATACAGAGCTCTTAAATTTGTTTTTAATGATTTTAATTCCTCCTATGAATCTCTCCTTAAGAGAGCTAAGTTACCCAGTCTTGAGTTATCGAGAACCCATCTTATATGAATGACATGTTTATTGCAAAGGACTGTGGCTACAATCTCAGAAAGAAAAACACGACAACTAGTCAAAATAGGAGAACCGTTAATGCTGGTTTCCATTCTTTTCCCACATTGGGACCAAACTTTGGAATGATTTACCAAACGTTTTAAGACAAACTACCGATATTAAAGTTTTTAAGAGACTAGTTAAGTCATGGACCGGTTTTAAATGTAATTTTTGTAACTTATGAATTGATAATTTGATCTTCATTCCGCATTTGTATTTATTGCTGAATGATTTACTGACTTTTAACCCTCACATTCCTTTTAAATTCTATGCATCTGTGATATAAAGCTTTAAGTCATGACGCGTGCTTTCCTTTGCGATATTTTAATCCGAATCTATTGCATCTTATATATCAATATTTAACTGACTCATGCCTCTAAATCTCAGCCTGTTTTATGCCTATTATTTTATTTGTTGTATTGTGTTATTTATGGTATTTAATTAGCTCAGATATATTAGCTCTTGCGAGCTAGTGTTTTACGTTTGTAATTCTGAGGATAAATAAATATTGTTTTGTATTGTATTGTATAGGTGTAAACAAACCTTCTGTCAGATGTTTACCTGCTCCCACATTGTAAACCAGAGACATATGGTAAACAAAAACCGAAAATATTCCCCAGGCAGAACTATACCTTACAGGAACCTCGACAGTGGCAACCCCGGTCACTGGTATGGTCCACAAGTTATATAGAACAACAGTCACATACAAATAGGCCCACCATCATATTTTAAGTAAAGAAATACGATTATAAATAAACAAATCAACTGAAAACAGTCTAGCACCGGATAAGATCAACACAAATAATAATCTTGCAAACATAGATAAACACACAAACCGCGAAACACTCACATTATATCATATTATACCGAAAATATATCATAAAAAAATCATGTCTCAGAACCGCTCAAGAGAGACAACTCATCCCCCACACTTCTCCCCCTAGACAAAATATTCCAATATGTTTCTATTAAACAGTTTTTAAGTTTCAATAAAAAAACACAGCGAGATTACGTAAACAGGAATGCAAATGTTCAGATGTTCTTCGGAACATGGCGTGGCATGCAACTTTCTTTTCTTGACACACTCATGGATGTCGTACCATCCGCGTTTTCTACGAGTGGTACAATCTCATCCCGACAGCTGTATCGCGAGCCGCGACCTGCAAGGTCCATCTTGGAAGCTTCCGCCGCGACGGCCACCCTACGACGCTTTTCCGCCCCCCCCCCCCACCTCCCCCTCTCTGCGACGTGTATAAATAGTTTCCGTTTTGGACAACGATGCTCTCCAGGATCCACATATTCCCTGTTGACTGTTGTTTCTCCTTTCGGTCCTTGCACTGCAGCCTGTGCCTCTTCAACCGTACCGCGATGTTTCTGACGTACATGGCGGTTCAACTGATTACGCCCGTTATTTTTATAATTACATAGTATGCACTGGTAAATCTGGACAGAGACATGTCTCTTACTTCAATGCGTCCAGAAACTTGTTTTCGTCACATAAAAATGTGGTCCACATCTGGCAACTGGAAATGCCATGCCCCCATGCACCCATTCGGGACGTACGTCGTCATCCAAACGGTCCACCTCAGCTTCATCCACAACCAGGTCCAGTACATCCGACATTTCCCAATCTGTAAGGTAAACAGACCACATCTTAAGTAAAACTTTCTCCTATCCAGCACAAATTATGTTTATGAGTAGGGAATCCTCACAAAGAAAACAAAGAGAAAGAGATAATAAAAAACAATCTACACTTACTCACTTTCAGACACACATATTTCCAAACCGCTAAATCTGATGAGAGGGGCCCATCCCTCACCAGAACCAGCGATCCAACCGTACGCTTCCACCCAAGCACTTCCACAGGAAGCTTTCTTCCAAGTCCAACCATTTCAGATCTCACTGGCTATGGGGAATATCGCAACGGTCTACGAACAGGACGTCCACGCCTAGTCCAACGAGCCCCAGTGTTTGTCGCTTCCGAGCCTAAAGGGATGCGCGGGGAACAGTCTAATCTATCAGGTGGAGCAACTGATCTATCCAAATCCGCAGAAGCATCTACAGGAATATCCATTGCAGGGGAACCTATACAATCATATCGTCTAACGGTGAGACTAGGTATATCTCCTTCGTCGTGAACAGCAGAAGGCTGCCCAGAAACTTACAAAGCTCTAGCATGCTCTGGCCAACTCAAGGGCGGCATGACCCCCTGGTACGGTTTCAGATGATCCACATGAAAACTCCTTATCTCAGAAACCTCATTTTGCCGAACTAGGTAAGTGACATTAGTCAGCTTCTTCTCCACCTTCCAAGGTCCCGTCCATCCCATACCCAGCATGGCACTAGCTGCTGGAGGATACTATCTCCAGACAAAATCCCCAGGTTTGTATACCCGAGCCTTCAACCCCCTATTGTAAACCTTTTTCTGATGCACCCGTCGCCTTCCCTGTATTGCTATGTACGAATTCGAATGTTTTACTTCGCACATATTCCTGCCAGCGGACATATTCCATTGGACATGAATATGCAGACTCCCCAGGAGAATTTTCCACCATCCAGTCCAACGGACACGACAGCTCATGTCCAAACATTAATAAAAAGGGAGTACACTCCTGCACGGTGGATCGATACGCCATCATGACGAATGGTAAATGTTCATCCCAACTAGGCGGGTTCTCTTCCACATACATGGCCAACATCTGAATAAGCGTCCTATTGAACCGCTCGACCAAACCATCGGACTGGGGCCTATAAGGTGTCCTGGTTTTCTCAATCTCTAACAGACGGCACATATGAACAAAGAGGTGAGACTCAAACTCCCTTCCCTGATCGGAATGTACCTGCTTAGGTACCCCGTACCGGCATATAAATTCGGTAACGAGCTTATCCGCTACGGTAACCGCGGTGTGGTCCGAGACAGCATATGCCTCCATCCACTTGGTAAAATAGTCAGCAACAACGATAATATATTGATTGCCAGACTCTGCTACAGGGAACTCCAAAATATCTAACGCAATCTGATCCATCGGAGCCCCGACGGCGGACTGCTGCAGAGGAAAACCTCAGGTCGCATTGTTTCGCCCAACGTGCCACATCGGCAGACATACCCGGCCAATACATTCTCTGTCTAATCGAAAGTATCATTCTCTTTCGACCAAGATGTCCCGAAGTTCGTTTACAGTGTAATTCATTGAACACTTTAGAACGAACTTTTACCGAGTCCAACAAAAGTAAGCTGCAGCTCTGATCAGAACGTCGATACCAACGGTAATACAAAACCCCTTCTACAATTTCTAAGACTTCCCAGAGGGACCACAGTCTTCTAAATCCCCTAGGGGCCCCTGCCAGACAACTTTTCGGTGGCTTTTCTACAAACTGCTTCTTCCATTCCAAAATCTGTGTTATGACGGGATCCTCTTCCTGCCATTTTCTAACTTCATCTGTCGTCCAAACATTAAACCAATTTACTCCTCTCTGAGCATCGGTGACAGGAGAATCGGCGGGAGACAGGCCTAATTTACCTTCATATTCTCCCACAGTAGTTACGTGATGCGAGTCTTGAGTTATGCCGTTATTGGCTTCTAACGCCGACGATTGTTCTGCGTCGGCAAGATCAATCACGCAATGTCTGCAATCTTCCCGCTTACGATGGGGCTGACGTGAAAGTCCATCGGCATTACCATGTTGCCCCCCTTTCCGATATTGTAAAACAAAGTGATAGGTGCCTAGCACAGATATCCACCTGACAACCATCTCCTCGGGGTTTTTAAAATTCTTTAACCAGGTCAAAAATGCATGATCTGTCCTAACAATGAAAGGTCGCCCACAGAAATAAGGTCGGAAATGCTTCACAAAGGTAACGATGGCAAGCAATTCCCTATACGTGGTACAGTATCTTCTCTGGTGTTTATTCAAAGTTTTACTGCCATAAGCAATGACACGTTCCTGCCGCTGTGACAATATAGCCCCTAAACCATACGAGCTGGCACCAGTGTCAAGAATGAACTCTGCGTCGCGCATATGATAAGCTGAGATAGGAGCAGCAACTAAGATTTGCTTCAAATCCTCAAAGGCTTTCGTACAATTTTCCGTCCACTGAAACTTTACCCCCTTCCTTGTCAATTGCACTAAAGGCCATGCTACAGTGGAAAAATCTGGCACAAATCGCCTTTAATAGCCAATCAGACCCCAAAAAACTCCGGACCTCGGCAACATTGGATGGCTCAGCCCAATCCAATACAGCCTCCATTTTACTTTTGTCACATTTAATGCCACTCTCCGAAACTACATGGCCTAGATAAGGGACCTCATGTTGTAGAAGTGAATACTTCGATGGTTTTAACTTCAGCCCAGGCTGTCGTATTCGGAGTAAAACGACCTTAAGGTTTTCATGAGCTTCTTCGAACGTTTTTCCAAAGACCATAATATCTTCGAGGTAGCACAGGCAGCAGTCCCACTGTAATCCTCTGAGGTCCAGTTCCATCAATCTTTCCAAACTTGCTGGGGCATTGCATAGCCCAAACGCCATAACTTTGGGTTGAGAAAGCAGGTTTCTCTTTATCCTGCTGGTCCATTTCGCACTGCCAATATCCAGACACAAGGTCAAGGGTGGTAAACCAACAGCGAATCTAAAGAATCATCAATACGAGGTAAGGGGTACGCATCCTTAACTGTCACAGATTTAAGGTGTCTGCAGTCGACACAAAATCTCGTAGAACTATCTGTCTTTGCCATCCAATAAAATCGCTGAAAACCAAGGACTACTGCTAGGTTCAATGACATCCTCGCCCAACATATGAGTAATTGCCTTCTCTACAGACTCACGCTGCCCTAGAGGCGTCCTCCGTGGAGGTAACTTAATGGGTTAAGTCCCACCAGTGTTAATACGATGTTTGACTATTCCCGTTCGCCACGGCTTACCATCTACCCCACTGAAAACATCTTCGAATTCTCCAAGGAGACCGGCTACACTCTCCTGTTGATCAGCCGTAAGCTTACTAGAGGCTTTGTAGGTGCAAGGGGACACTCAGTTCCTGCTTAGTAGATAGACCCTCTCTCACATCCTGAAGACTAGCAATATTGGTATTCTTCCTAACATGTACCGGTTGATCAGTCACATTTATAACCGACAAGATTACACCTTCAGAAGCCACTACCGCACGGGACATCACTAAGCCCTTCCTTTCCATGGTGCTCAGCGGTTCCGCCAAAAGTGTACAGCTGGTGCTAACTTGACCATCCACATAACCCCTAACAAGCATTTCCGATGCAGGAGGGATAACTTTTGAAGACAGTTTGACCCTCGCACAGTTAGCTGAAACACGCCTGCTTAGGACAATGCCATACTTATCCATGATCAAGCTCCCCCTAGACACACTAACGTCCAAATCGTACTGCTTCAGGAAATCTATGCCCAGTATTCCAGATAAATCGAGTTCTGCTACTACAAATCCATGTACAAAACCATGATCTCCCAGCTTAAATTCCAACTCGACCATTCCCGTAACATCTAGAGCATTCCCATCTGCTGTACTGAGGACAACGTTAGTTTTCTTCATACTAGAAACTTTCCCTCCTAACCGTTCGTACAAAGCGGAAGACAACAGGCTAACCGCAGGTCCCGTATCCACCAGCATCTCATGGAAGCTGTTCCCTACACTAACGACTGCATCACTGCCCCCACACCCAAACTTGGCCTTGCACTTACGTCAGAATGAAATGGGGCTGTACCTCCGGCCTCAGACACAACCCGTTCTGGTTTAACCGCTGGTTACCCTGTTGTTAAATTAAATCGGCTCTTGGCTCAGTGGGATATTTATCCGGGCAGTCATAAGAAACATGACCCAGCCTGTGGCAAACATAGCATTCCTTACGTGACCGATATCCCCCGGGATTACCTCCCCTTCTAATTTCATTATACAACTACTTGAACTGCCCCTCAAGAGAAGTAACCAATTTCTCTAATGCTTCCTGAATTCGTTCGAATGAGCTATCCTCTTGTTGACAATTTGACAGAACTTCCGCTGCGACTACATTTACGTCAGCTCCCTCAACACTATTTCCCATTTTTTGTTTCGGTACAGGGTTTTTCAACCCTTTCACCGTGTAAAACTCCACTGCATGCGCTATGGCGGCCTCCAGCGTTTTGGGGTGATGAGAGATAACATGCCTTTTTATCTCTGCACCTCCAATCCCATTTACGAATTGCTCCAGCACATTTACCTCCCTGTACTCAACAGGCACCTGTTGAAACGCAAGACACCCGAGTCGCCTAATGGCATAGCCGAAATCAGCTGGCGTTTCTCTGCTTCGACGCCTGCGCACGAGGAACTCGCAGCGATGCGCTACTTCCCGATCTTGTGGATTGAAGCGCTTGATAATGATACTTTTCAAGCCATCATAATCAGACAAAATTTCGGTAAATCTCCTAACAATTTCTGCGCGTCTCCTCGCAATCACATAGCTAATTGTTGTGCCTTCTCTGTCAATGACCACCCGTTCCATAGGGAAACCTGTTTGAAATGAACGATAAAATCTTTCCACTCCGTCCCCCGAGCATCGAACTGGTTCCTTTTCGCGCCTAGTCAGAATCCTTGACCCTCTGTTTCCTAACCGATCTCGTCTATGGCTGCTACTACCCTGCCCAGGTGTATTAACGCCTATTGGCAGAAAGTCTCCCGATAAAGTATCACCACCAGAAGTATTCTCAGCTCGTCCAGCCTCGTCACGTGCTCCACTACCATATTCAACATAGAAATCTGATCATCTATCAATTTGTCCAAACGATCCCACTTTCTACTCTCCTCATCTATTATTGGGGCATACTGGAATATCACACCACCAAGTTTGAATGTCCTGTTAAATGTTTTAGGCCTAGCCCCTCCCGTTGACGACTCTGGCCGTTGTTCCCCTGGAATATTTCTTACGGATAAATATTCTTTCCCAAGAACAGCCGCCGGTCTTTGTTCCTCAGAGTAATTTTCTAACGGGGTCGTTTCCCCCACCCACAATCCTGAATCGGTATTTTGAGTGGCCATGCCTCTCATCTCTGTTTCCTCCACCAACACTCTCTCATCCCCCGAACGCCATCTCGAATATCCTGGTCACGGCACCAAAATGTAACGGACGTCACTTTTGGCCCCCTGTATTTCAACCCAGGTTCGTAGGTGCCCTCGAGAGATGCCAAAAAAGTGGAGCGTGGATGGTCAGATGTCAGAAATGAGCCACGCACAACACAAACACAGATTTACAATAAATAAATAATCACAATTTTAATTCCCTAAGAGAAATTGTAAGGGCAGTCAAATAAAAAGACGCCCGTCAGATTCTACGTTTTCCCTGTCCGGGGTTTGTGGTTCCCACTGTGACGAAAATTTATCTGAAACAATATTTTTATGAATAGGGCGAAAATTTATCTGAGATAATATTTTCTGTCATCATAAGTAATTCTTGGTCGAGTATCAACTATTCAGATATTACGGAAAGTACTGTTGTTATGAGGTATTGTTTGTTATATATCAGCCACGATCAGCTGATATATGTAAACAAACGGATCTGTATTTAGACCCTCGCGTGCACTGCTACGTTGCAGCACGCGCTCTTTGATCTTGGCGTTCCGCCTACGTAGGAATCTCCAATTGAGACGAAGAATTTCGCTACCATTGCTCAGTAAATTGTAAGTTTATTACGGAAAGAATTTATATTGCATAAATTCCTGCAGGAAATAGGAAGTACACATATCAGAGAATATTGTCCTCGCGTATCAAATTCCTGCAGGAAATAGGAAGTACACATATCAGAGAATATTGACCTCGCGTATCAAGCTTAAACATTTCGTATTTACGATGAAATGGATTTTTATAGTTGAGCCGGTTTTTCGTGTAAACCATTGCAGCGTATAGGGAAACGGCTGTCAGCTTCGTTTTGCTATGTCACAAAAAGTGATCGTATAAATTCTTTTTAAATGATTTCATGACGAATCCAACTAAGGTTCCGAAGTGTATATATTTTACGATTTAGTCATGAACTGTCAGCTCATAAGACGTTCTGGCTGGTGAGATCTGAATTTTTTAAGTTTGGCAATTTTCTGTCTTCGAGCTTCGAATACCCGCCGCCATATTTGTGTGGCCCGGCGGTGTTCGTTTGTCGTGATGCAAAATCGTTAATTAATCATATTTTGAGATATATTTCTCAAGACAACCTTGCATTCATTGAAAATATAATTGTTTAAGCTTACCTTGATAGCCAGATTGTTGCCTTTGAGGTAATATTTTTCCTTAGATCGGCATTTGTTTCCGCCGATGCGATGTGAAAACATGCCTAATTTTGCATGTAGTTTTCGTGCACACGTCTCGCACAAGTTCGAGAGCGATAACTTTTCCATCTTCGTCTATAAAGAATTCTTTTTGGAATATAATTATATCCATGGAAAGTTCTGGACATCGGCTTTCGAATGATATCTGGTTCTGCCAATGATTCATCGGAACTTTGTATAATTTTTGCCTCGAAATAGCATATACATTTTGGTAAAGTGCGCTTTCGATTCAGCTTGCCGTCTGCATCATTTGTCGAGTATATTACGTCACCGCGTTTGCAGAATTGTAATTATTGACCAATCAAAATTCGGCATTTTCGTTTAGCCGTAGAATTTTACGTTATTGGCTTGGCAACTGGTTAGCAACCCAGCACTATAAAAGGCAGAAATTTTGCCAATATGTCAGACGATCTCAGACACTCGGAGGGTAAGGATCTAAACCAGCCAGCCTATAGCATACAGACCAAAAGGACGGCCTACAGTCAAGTGTGAAGATTACAGTTTAGGATTACATAGTAGATGATTACATGTTCAATGATTACATGCTGAACAGTAAATGATTACATGGTAAATGATTACATGTTCAATGATTACATGCTGAACAGTAAATGATTACATGTATCATGATTACATGTAATCATGGTTACATGTCTCATGGTTACATGTCACCTGCTTATATAGGGAAGCTAGGAACAGTGAAATTAACCGTGTACTTCCTATTTCAAGCATTATTTGAGGAACTGAATATATTTTCGCTATAATTGGGAAATACCATATGTCACCAAAAACTTGAAACAACTATATCTGATGATTACATCTATGATTACATCGACAAACTTACCTGATTCAATTAACTGTATATATATTTGATCATCTGATTCAAGAATAAACTGTGTTATGAATATTATTCAACTGAATATATCTGACTTGAATTTGGTTCTTGTGGAACTGTTCAAATATTGGAAACTGTGATGCCAAGAAGATTATACTATCCGAAATAACTGATTACAAACCGTCATCCATTAGAAAGTACATAAGTAATCTTAGAACGATACAAACGTCATTCCATGGAAAATGGGAATCACTAATGTCATCCTAAGATTAAGATATCACTGATGTCAACCATACAAATCGCTTAAGACATCCAGTATCAGGAACGTCATCATCGATAGAGGTACAAGTATTCCATGGGAAGATTACAAGCATCATCAGGCGGAAGATTATCAAGAATTCACAGATATAGTCCTGATTTACAGAAATCACAGATCGGTCATATAATACAAATAATGAACTGACTCTATTAAATATAAAGATAACAGTAGTGAGATAGTAACAATTCTATGATACAACGAGGGAGTAGCAGCAAAGTGAGAGATACAAGATGAAAGAGCGAGAATCCGAATCCAGTCTCCGGAGTTAAAGGAAGAAAATAGGCAAACGCTAAACTTAAATATTTTCCTATTTTTAATGAAAAATAGGTGGTGGCAGCATTGAATATTAGTAGTTAAAGTGACTTGACTTGAAATATTTGACTGAGAGTACACCGTACGCTTTTAAAACCGCTACACCACTACCGAGGTTCCCCGAAAATAATCGAAAGGAACGAGGAACAGAAATTAAATTAAAGAGAAACTTCAAACCAGGTGTAAATAAACCTTTTGTCAGATGTTTACCCGCTCCCACAAAGTAAGCCAAAGAAATATGGTAAACAAAAATCGAAAATATTCCTCAAGCAGAACTATAGCTCACAGGAACTCCGCATTCGGAACTCCCGAGCGGAAATCTACGAAGGGGACTGATTCTACGCTCGGGGGACGACAACATGAATTTCCTATGAATCTCCAGATGTGACGCGCCGGAACGGTTTAATACGCATGGCTCCGAAGCCCAATCACTCTCGCGGAAGCCTTAATCCCCGACCAGCAAATATTTCCCTGCGAGTGTCTGATTTACGTCAGATATTCTAAGAACCGTTTATTCTTTTCATTCGAAGCACGTTTCAATAGAAAACCATCAGTTTAAATGGTACACACGCCACGTATTGGCAAGATATAATTCCCGTGACGTCACTGACAGTTCCCTGACAGACCGAAACACACGTGATCACTCTCAATGGCCTTCGAGGGACATCTCAAATCGGAGATCCCCGAGAAGTTGCGAATGAGGAACTCCGTTCACTGGTATGGTCCACAAGTCATATAAAACAACAGTCACATCCAAATAGGCCCACCATCACATTTTAAGTAAAGAAATACGATTCTAAATAAACAAATCGACTGAAAACAGTCTAGCACCGGACAAGATCAACACAAATAATAATCTTGCAAACATAGATAAACACACAAACCGCGAAACACTCACATTATATCATATTATACCAAAAATATATCATAAAGAAATCAGGTCTCAGAACCGCTCAAGAGAGACAACTCATACCTTACACTGTCCTGTTTATTCAGGATAACGGTTGTATTGTTTTTGTCGGCCTTTGTGATAACGTAGGCCATTTCCGCTGATTGCAGTTTATGAAATGAGGCGATTTCACCGGTCGTAAGGTTACTCATCGGATAGAGACTTTTGTTCTTGGTAATATGAGACATTTTACTCGCAAACAGGTAATCCTCTGGGCTATTATCCGCTAGTGGCGGAATAAATGTAGAACGTGGTCTGAAAGGAACAGATTTTCTGTTGTATTCAGAATATTCATCTTCAAAATATACTTTGAGACGGGCTCTATGTTCCATAGACAAAGTCTGAGATCAGACCAGCTATTCCCACTTGAGGGAAGGGGACATATTTTAGTCCATTTGATAGTAGAAGAATGTCGTCAGACGAAAGTTCAAAAGTTCAAAACTTCAGTGTATGTAGTATCTCAAACAATATACGATAATGTATACTGTCTTATGACCGATCAGGATCTGTTAAAAGCGGGGGACATCTGGGTTAAGCATCATTAGATGCGTATGTTTGATAGGTCAGTATTTCACGGCGGGTCTCAGCAATTGTTTAATATAACGGTATCCGATTGAATTAAATACTGCCGAGCCATTGGGTGAAATTGGCGTGCCAGGTTGTCTCCTTTGTTCGATTGAATCCCACCAATCTCGAGTCGCTAATGCTACTCGTTTAGTATAGGACGGTGTAGTTTAACCGTATCGCTTTCTATGTCCAGACCATATAACATACTTTGATACATACAATACAGGAACGGAAGAATGATTTCAACATTATATTATATATTGTATGAAAAACGTACGGTTTTCATTATTGGTACATATTTAAAAACCTATTATATCAGCAGACCCATCAGGGTTGTGATATATAAGAAAATACGGGAATATTTACTTAGTATAATAAACCAAGTTTTGCCATTACGCTCAAAGTAATGAACTGTGTTCATAATATAGTAACACAAGATAACCAAATAGGTTGTATAGCTGTTTATTTATTAAAAGTATTTAGGAGTGCATATATTTTATATACACAAAACGAGTAAGATAATTTTTACTCTAGGCATATGTATGTTGTTAAACAGGCACAGGTGTAATATATACTGTCAGTGTTAATATATTTAGCAGTGTCAGTATATATAACTTGACAAGCAAAGTCCGGTTTGATGCTTCACAGGAAGATACGAGCAGTTTGCTTCAATTTCTGATAATATTTAATATCTCCAGCCTTTCCTTTTCTTGGAGGGGTTTTCATCTCTACGTTCCCGGTAGTTTAATGGCCGCTTTCCCTTGTAGCTTTCGTAGGGGCGGTCCTCCGGTTTTGGAATCCTACGTTCAGTGGTCATGAAGTCTTGTAGGTCTTTTTCCAAACCCTCGCTGTATAATCGGACTTCTTGAAGGAACCATTTTCGGGCCTGTCCGGCATCCTTATTCGTGGTCGGTAGCGCTGCTAGGGTTTCTTCATAGATCTTTGTCATTTCCGCTGTATCGGCGTTTACATACCCCTTACAGTCATGGTGTATATACTCCCGGAACTGTCCGAATGCTCGCTCTTTGGATGCCTTGAATTTTGGCTCCAGGGCAGACTTTGTGTGTTCACACCTGCCAAAATTCGGTGTAAAAGTCAATTTGGCGAACATCGGTCCTTCGGGTTTGTCAGCCACCTTTAGTAAGGATCCCATCAGTGTTCGAACAGGCTGTCGACGGTCCCCGACAACTGTTATGTCTTTCAGTGCCTTGGTACATATCTGCATGTACTCTCTGTCCGGATTTGGTGTTTGCTGTGACATTCTAGGCTTTTGCTAAAAGAAGGGAACATGACGTTCTCTTTATTTGAGGTGGAAGCATTCATCGTTTCAGATTCAATATTCTGAAAAGGCCGCTGATGTGTATAGATGGAAGCATTTATGGTGATATGTCCTCTCTGATATTAACTTGCGGTTTATATATCATAAATTCGAAATCTTTCATTCGACATGTGCAACTGAGTGAGATCACATCTAGGTTTTTACCTGACTACTGTATATTCCGAATACATCGGTTATTACGACTGAGGTACATCATTTTTAGATGACGACTCTATAACAAATATTATGGATTAAGAATACTGATCAGCGATACGGATTTGATATTTTGGAACATCATGATGTCTTGCCGGCATCATTGAAAACTGTTGACCGCTTCTCTCTTGCAGGAAACAAGCCTATGTTTATGTATACTTTTGTCTTTTTGAATTTGGTGCTAATACTGTTATATGGAAATGGAATAGGTCTTTGGATTATGGACGCGGATATTCTCTAATGGACGACGGCTGGATTATGAATGACGGACTAGACGCTTGTATATATCACACCCTGGTGGAGTTGTTGATATTTCTAGTTTTTAATATTTAAAATATTGAAAAGTATATATACCAGGATTTTCAGTCACCGATACGTTTTGTTATACCCAGAAAATATATCTTCTATTCTTTCTGGTAATGTCTAATACCGTACACGAAATAGCTGCAAGTTCAGCATTGTGAGCTTGAGAGGATTCAAGCGAACAAAGGACTGACATTCCCGCCAATTCCAGCCAATAGACTGTCTGCATTACGTCCAATCAGATTTCCCGATTTACGGCCAATAGGCACTGCTATCCTATTTAACAGCGTCGGCGTCGGCCAGCCCCAGACCTCTACGGTCTCCGAAAGAGTTTACAATCGTACACGGAGCGAAATGATATACATTACCGTATATCCGAGATATCGAAATGATATTTGGCATTTACCATAATGCCCAGCGGATGATTTTCTGCTTAGGCGAAAGCCGACTGTCGTATAATCGACACATTTGGCACATACAGGGCGATAGCCCGTCAAATTAAGAACAAAGCTTCAAGAAGTGACTGAAATATATTCAGTATTTACACAGATTGTCAGCACACCAGACAGCACGTTTTGGAACCCACGATTGCGGGTTAACTGAAAATATATTCAGAAACAGACATACTGAGGGATACCCGCATAGCGGAAGAAATCTCCTATTACAATGAAGTAAACTCTACTGATCACAAATTACTTCTTGAAGAATGATGGCTAATTATTCCTATATGTGAATTGACTCGACTTTTGTGATGTATATGAACATATGCCATCAGTAAAATATTGAGAAGATCTGATCATGTTGATAACATGTTATGATCTGCGTTGATACTCCCTGACGAGGGTTAATCGCTAATTCGTATAATATGAATTAAAAAAACAATCCGAAACTCTGTTTCTGTAAATATATTTCTACAGAATTTACCCGCAGTTTGATAATGTGCAGAAGTCGGAGGCTGAGCTACAGCCATTATTGTACAGGTATGGCTTATTCGGATTGTACACATCATTATGTGATCTAGTGCTCACCCAAGTTCATATTGTGTATTCACAGATTATGAAAAACCTATATATGATCATGATGATAGTCTACAGAGGAATGGGATTACACCAACACGGTCTTTTAACTGAAACAGCAAGTTTTCCATGTAATTAAGAACAATAACATGAAACGCTTCCAAAGATAGCAAATATGGGCATGCACACTGCAAAATATAAGCAGATGAATTAGTTAAGGAATATGGGCATGCAGACTGCAGAATATGAGAAGATGAGCTGGTTAAGGTGTATTATTTTTCTAATGGTATACTTGTGGAACCGAAGTATCATTGTCATACAATGGTTGGTCGATTGCTGAACTGTGCACATGCACATGTAATATTTCCGGCATCCAGTGGGCGTTAAGTCCATTTAAGCTCACTCCCATGGAATCCACCCCTCACACCAGCCTAGGCAGTGTTAATGACGAGAAAGAGAAGTGCACGTGTTATGTTAAACGCAGATACATATTCCTGGCTCTCAATGGGCGTTGAATGCCTTTCAAACCTTTTCTGTCTCAAGTCATTCTCTTAGAGCCATACTCCTATCATGTCTAGGGCCTTTTGACTAAAGAAGTTTCCTGGCACCTATTAGGCGTTAGCTACCATTTTCGAAATTATTTCCTTCGGGTCATCCTCAGTGCACATCTATCTTGGCCAGGTTATAACATGGAAAATGTATGGAAAATATCTGTTTCATGTTCCCAGCTCCTAGTGGACATTGAATACAAGCATCTAGCCGTCCTTCAATATTCAACCGTCGTCCATTGAAGAATTTTCGCGACCGGATTCCTGGCACAAAAACATAATCATAGTATACATACACACAGGCTTCTTGATTCAGGTTTTGCCAGAATCCAGAGCCATCCTGACGAAGTTTCACGGCCTTTCGACGAAAATAAAATTCTGGCCCCCAATGGATTTATCTTCTGCTTTTGATCCTGCTGAAGAAATTTGGTGGCATTTCGTCCAAAACTGTGTTTATACAATGGCCAGAAACAGAGAAAGTTTGGTGAATTATGGTTAGATGTATAGAAATGTTAAATCGTATATCTTTTCCAACAGTGTCTGGCGCAATGTTGTTCTCTCTATTCGGGAATGACCTAAATTATTATTTAATTATATCTAATAGTTCGTCTATGCGTTTCGATGCCAATTTTGATAGTTATTTTAAAATGGATGGAATTATATATACCGTTGAATTCTTTTGTGTTCGAGCTACTTTGCAGAGCAAGTTCTGGATAGTTATTGTTCAATATGAAGCATCAAGTTAGTAAACGGTAGTAATTTTGGACACAGGTATTTGGTAGAACTCATGTAGAAAAGAGAAGATTTGCGGAACGGTGGTAGGATTTTGATTCAACTTAATAACAGGCACGGCGGCTAAATCAAGGTGTATTATTTATGAGCATTTGTAGGAATTGTAGAATAGGAATTCTTTTAAATGTCAGTGGTTCACTATACGGTACACTTTTGCACACAAGAGATGCGATTTGGGGAATATATGCTTGGAGCGAAGCCCTGAGTACGATATGATCTGGATACAAGAGAAAGGAAAATTTTCTGTATCTGGTCCATTCATCCAAACATGGAGAAGTGAGATGGAACGTTTCCCCCCTTGTGGAAAAATCAAATAAATGTCGTATGCTGTATGCTAGTTGTGCAGGGAATAACAGTTGTTGGTTCATACATCGTTCTGGATCCTGAGTGAATGAAGATTCTTCTGGGCTCAATATTTTAACCCCATCCTCCTATTGCGTGGGTTTCTGTCAAAATAGATCGTGCTACTGATTGTTCGATGGCCAGATAAATGGATGAAACATATGTTCAGTTTCACACATATCATTCGGTGGGTAGGGAAGGGCAATAGACAGGCGATTCAGATGTATCTGAGTTTCAGTACTGCTGTTATTGCCAAGCCTATGATGACTCTCTTTGAAAATTGAGATAGCTAGCCCGTTCTCATATTTCTTATTTTTGTTGAAGAAAATCGCGTTCTATGGCCATTATCGACCCTTGTGCTGCTTATAAACTAAACCAGTACTCACCTTATCAATCGGAGAACAAATAGGATTCATTAAAACAGAACTGGACAAGAAGTCAATAAATCGATCTGAAAATGATGGAGAAAGCTAAATACTGAAGCGAGCCTTTATGTACGCATCAACGTTGATAAACAATGTATCAATTACCATTTATTTCCGTTTATTGTATTGGCAAGTTCTAGTTAATAGTTGACAGTATGATTATGAGGCTATCGGCCTACAAATCTGTGCTATTGGGTTGTGATTAACCGAACCAAATAAGCATTATTCAATATCAGCACTTAGCTTAATCTTAGGGGAATCAAAATATTAAAAAGCAGAAGGAATTAAATACGGTTATTCTTGGTATGTGCTTTAGGATAGTTTAACCAGAAGACTATACTGTGAAGTCCTGTGGCTCTGTCAGTATGTCGGCACCTCTTCCCACTTCCCTTATATGCGTTGTAATTTTTACCTGTATATGGCGAGATTCTGCTGGTGGACGTTTCGTCCCCGAGGCCCGCCCCCTGTACAGACCTTTTGGTCTTTGATATATGTTGACATTGTGGGAAGTTGATGCTGGGTCGACATCGGGTCTTACAGACTAGTCTTTTGGGTTAAATGCCGTCATTTTCATCTGACGACGACACAGCTCACCAATCCACAGTGTACGAGTTGTCACAGCGACACAGCTCACCAATTACCAAAATACGAGTTGTCAGAGCATTTCCATCATAGCTCTCTAGATTTATATCTAATACCGCTTATGCCGGTGCTAGGGTCCGTGTGGTCATGTCATCCAAGTTGTCACATGAAAAGGTACAATAAAGCGTACCTGAGATACAACACATACCATCAATCGTTATCGTTTGCGAATGAATCGTTTATTTCGTCAAATTTTCTCGAAGTCGCGATTTTCCAAGGCGCGAGGGAATGGTTTTTTTTCTTCAAAATAAACGATTCATTCGCGATCGTATGGCAAGCCGTTTTACTTTTTATTCAGTATTTGGTGATATCATCAAATATTTGCTGATATCATGAAATGATTTACTGATATCATCAAATATTTGCTTATATCAACAATTATTTGCTGATATCAGCAAATATTTGCTGATATCATCAAATATTTGCTGATATCACCAAATCATTTGATGATATCTGCAACTGATTTGCTGATATCATCAAATTATTTGCTGATATCAGCAAATCATTTGATGATATCATCAAAAACGCTTTATTTGTTGATATCAGCAAATGATTTGCTGATATCATCAAATGATTTGCTGATATCATCAAATGATTTGATGATATCAGCAATTGATTTGCTGATATCAGCAAATGATTTGATGATATCAGCAAATACTTTATATTTGATGATATCATTAAATATGGTGGAAGGTCATAGTATGAACCATAACATGGAAGGCTCCCTGTTCAGAATGACAATAAACTTCGTCACAGCGCATGTTCCGTTGCACAGGCTCGCTCCACTATTTCTGCCCCCATTAGCGGCGGTTGACCTGTAGGTCCTGACCATTACCCACTGTGGTGGACCTACCTCGCACACGAGTTTCTGTGTACATCTGACCGGATCCCCTCCCCCGTCCCTCCCACCCAGCAAGATCAACATAGATATAACACAGAATTGAAAAGTGATCGGAATGTTCAACATATAGCGCTTGAGATTATACTGAATTTACAGGGGACATGCTTAGACAAATAATGTCGCACAACTGTTTCAATCTGTATCGGCTTTAGTACTATTTGATTACAGTACCCACATCATATAAAGATAAAAAGAAGCCATATGACTTCATTGAGGCTTGGTTAGTTCCGTCTTTATCGTAAGAGCCTGGTCTCCTGTTACGGGCCAGTAACGGGTCATAGAGATTAATTTATTGTTGTATGTGCGGCTGTTATCTCCTGCCCTAAAAGCTAGCCGGTGAAGAAGCACGACAATCGGCTCTGCCTTAATATACCATGCTCCATGCTGATCGGCTTTCCCGAAACCATTATCCCCTTTTGCCTCACCTCGATTATACTCAAATGCAGATCTAATGAATTTGTGTCTACAAGTCAATAACCCGCGTTTATCTTCCCTGCTGTATATTTATTTGAATGCCC
>JAVTVY010044525.1:0-21664 GCA_036873755.1 Hanleya hanleyi | reverse complement strand
AAGACATCCTAGTGACTGACCTTTGAATGATATGGTGTTACTGTATCGGTGTCAGATCCGACATTGTCATCAAAGACATTCCAGTGATTGATCCTTGGATGATATGGTGTTACTGTATCGGCGTCAGATCCGACATTGTCACCAGACATCCTAGTGACTGACCTTTGGGTGATATGGTGTTACTGTATCGGCGTCAGATCAGACATTGTCACCAAAGACATCCTAGTGACTGACCTTTGGATGATATGGTGTTACTATATCGGCGTCAGATCCGACATTGTCACCAAAGACATCCTAGTGACTGACCTTTGGATGATATGGTGTTACTGTATCGGTGTCAGATCCGACATTGTCACCAAAGACATCCTAGTGACTGACCTTTGAATGATATGGTGTTACTGTATCGGTGTCAGATCCGACGTGACTGACCTTTGAATGATATGGTGTTACTGTATCGGTGTCAGATCCGACATTGTCACCAAAGACATCCTAGTGACTGACCTTTGGATGATATGGTGTTACTGTATCGGTGTCAGATCCGACATTGTCACCAAAGACATCCTAGTGACTGACCTTTGGATGATATGGTGTTACTGTATCGGTGTCAGATCCGACATTGTCACCAAAGACATCCTAGTGACTGACCTTTGAATGATATGGTGTTACTGTATCGGTGTCAGATCCGACATTGTCACCAAAGACATCCTAGTGACTGACCTTTGAATGATATGGTGTTACTGTATCGGTGTCAGATCCGACATTGTCATCAAAGACATTCCAGTGATTGATCCTTGGATGATATGGTGTTACTGTATCGGCGTCAGATCCGACATTGTCACCAGACATCCTAGTGACTGACCTTTGGGTGATATGGTGTTACTGTATCGGCGTCAGATCCGACATTGTCACCAAAGACATCCTAGTGACTGACCTTTGGATGATATGGTGTTACTGTATCGGCGTCAGATCCGACATTGTCACCAAAGACATCCTAGTGACTGACCTTTGGATGATATGGTGTTACTGTATCGGCGTCAGATCCGACATTGTCATCAAAGACATCCTAGTGACTGACCTTTGGATGATATGGTGTTACTGTATCGGTGTCAGATCCGACATTGTCATCAAAGACATCCCAGTGACTGAGCCTTGGATGATATGGTGTTACTGTATCGGTGTCAGATCCGACATTGTCATCAAAGACATCCCAGTGACTGAGCCTTGGATGATATGGTGTTACTGTATCGGTGTCAGATCCGACATTGTCACCAAAGACATCCCAGTGACTGCCCTTTGGATGATATGGTGTTACTGTATCGGCGTCAGATCCGACATTGTCACCAAACACATCCTAGTCACTGACCTTTGGATGATATGCTGTTACTGTATCGACGTCAGATCCGACATTGTCATCAAAGACATCCCAGTGACTGATCCTTGGATGATATGGTGTTACTGTATCGGCGTCAGATCGGACATTGTCACCAAAGACATCCTAGTGACTGACCTTTGGATGATATGGTGTTACTGTATCGGCGTCAGATCCGACATTGTCACCAAAGACATCCTAGTGACTGACCTTTGGATGATATGGTGTTACTGTATCGGCGTCAGATCCGACATTGTCACCAAAGACATCCTAGTGACTGACCTTTGGATGATATGATGTTACTGTATCGGCGTCAGATCCGACATTGTCACCAAAGACATCCTAGTGACTGACCTTTGGATGATATGGTGTTACTGTATCGGCGTCAGATCCGACATTGTCACCAAAGACATCCTAGTGACTGACCTTTGGATGATATGGTGTTACTGTACCGGCGTCAGATGCGACATTGTCACCAAAGACATCCTAGTGTCTGACCTTTGGAGGAGATGGTGTTACTGTATCGGCGTCAGATCCGACATTGTCACCATAGACATCCTAGTGACTGACCTTTGGATGATATGGTGTTACTGTATCGGCGTCAGATCCGACATTGTCACCAAAGACATCCTAGTGACTGACATTTGGATGATATGGTGTTACTGTATCGGCGACAGATCCGACATTGTCACCAAAGACATCCTAGTGACTGACCTTTGGATGATATGGTGTTACTGTATCGGCGTCAGATCCGACATTGTAACCAAAGACATCCTAGTGACTGACCTTTGGATGATATGGTGTTACTGTATCGGCGTCAGAGTCCACATTGTCACCAAAGACATCCTAGTGACTGACCTTTGGATGATATGCTGTTACTGTATCGACGTCAGATCCGACATTGTCATCAAAGACATCCCAGTGACTGATCCTTGGATGATATGGTGTTACTGTATCGGTGTCAGATCGGACATTGTCATCAAAGACATCCTAGTGACTGACCTTTGGATGATATGGTGTTACTGTATCGGCGTCAGATCCGACATTGTCACCAAAGACGTCCTAGTGACTGATCCTTGGACGATATGGTGTTACTGTATCGGCGTCAGATCGGACATTGTCACCAAAGACATCCTAGTGACTGAGCCTTGGATGTTATGGTGTTATTGTATCGGCGTCAGATCGGACATTGTCATCAGACATCCCAGTGACTGATCCTTGGATGATATGGTGTTACTGTATCGGCGTCAGATCGGACATTGTCACCAAAGACATCCTAGTGACTGAGCCTTGGATGTTATGGTGTTACTGTATAGGCGTGTGATCAGACATTGTACCCAAAGACATCACAGTGACTGACCCTTGGATGTTATGGTGTTACTGTATAAGCGGGTGATCAGACTTTGTACCCAAAGACATCACAGTGACTGACCCTTGGATGTTATGGTGTTACTGTATAGGCGTGTGATCAGACATTGTATCCAAAGACATCACAGTGACTGACCCTTGGATGTTATGGTGTTACTGTATAAGCGGCTGATCAGACATTGTACCCAACGACATCCCAGTGACTGACCCTTGGATGTTATGGTGTTACTATATAGGTGTCAGATCAGACATTGTACCCAACGACATCCCAGTGACTGATCGTCAAAAGTTATGGTGTTACTATATAGGTGTCAGATCAGACATTGTATCCAAAGACATCCCAGTGACTGACCCTTGGATGATATGGTGTTACTATATAGGTGTCAGATCAGACATTGTACCCAACGACATCCCAGTGACTGACCCTTGGATGTTATGGTGTTACTATATAGGTGTCAGATCAGACATTGTACCCAAAGACATCACAGTGACTGACCCTTGGATGTTATGGTGTTACTATATAGGTGTCAGATCAGACATTGTATCCAAAGACATCCCAGTGACTGACCCGTGGATGATATGGTGTTACTGTATAGGCGTCAGATCAGACATTGTACCCAACGACATCCCAGTGACTGACCCTTGGATGTTATGGTGTTACTATATAGGTGTCAGATCAGACATTGTACCCAAAGACATCACAGTGACTGACCCTTGGATGTTATGGTGTTACTGTATAAGCGGCTGATCAGCCTTTGTACCCAAAGACATCACAGTGACTGACCCTTGGATGTTATGGTGTTACTGTATAAGCGGCTGATCAGCCTTTGTACCCAACGACATCCCAGTGACTGACCCTTGGATGTTATGGTGTTACTATATAGGTGTCAGATCAGACATTGTACCCAAAGACATCACAGTGACTGACCCTTGGATGTTATGGTGTTACTATATAGGTGTCAGATCAGACATCGTATCCAAAGACATCCCAGTGACTGACCCTTGGATGATATGGTGTTACTATATAGGTGTCAGATCAGACATTGTACCCAACGACATCCCAGTGACTGACCCTTGGATGTTATGGTGTTACTATATAGGTGTCAGATCAGACATTGTACCCAAAGACATCACAGTGACTGACCCTTGGATGTTATGGTGTTACTGTATAGGTGTCAGATCAGACATTGTATCCAAAGACATCCCAGTGACTGACCCTTGGATGATATGGTGTTACTATATAGGCGTCAGATCAGACATTGTATCCAAAGACATCCCAGTGACTGACCCGTGGATGTTATGGTGTTACTATATAGGTGTCAGATCAGACATTGTATCCAAAGACATCCCAGTGACTGACCCGTGGATGATATGGTGTTACTGTATAGGCGTCAGATCAGACATTGTACCCAACGACATCCCAGTGACTGACCCTTGGATGTTATGGTGTTACTATATAGGTGTCAGATCAGACATTGTACCCAAAGACATCACAGTGACTGACCCTTGGATGTTATGGTGTTACTATATAGGTGTCAGATCAGACATTGTACCCAAAGACATCACAGTGACTGACCCTTGGATGTTATGGTGTTACTATATAGGTGTCAGATCAGACATTGTATCCAAAGACATCCCAGTGACTGACCCTTGGTTGTTATGGTGTTACTGTATAGGTGTCAGATCAGACATTGTATCCAAAGACATCCCAGTGACTGACCCTTGGATGATATGGTGTTACTATATAGGTGTCAGATCAGACATTGTATCCAAAGACATCCCAGTGACTGACCCTTGGATGTTATGGTGTTACTATATAGGTGTCAGATCAGACATTGTATCCAAAGACATCCCAGAGACTGACCCTTGGATGTTATGGTGTTACTATTTAGGCGTCAGATCAGACATTGTATCCAAAGACATCCCAGTGACTGACCCTTGGATGATATGGTGTTACTATATAGGTGTCAGATCAGACATTGTATCCAAAGACATCCCAGTGACTGACCCTTGGATGATATGGTGTTACTGTATAGGCGTCAGATCAGACATTGTACCCAAAGACATCCCAGTGACTGACCCTTGGATGTTATGGTGTTACTGTATAGGCGGCTGATCAGACATTGTACCCAAAGACATCACAGTGACTGACCCTTGGATGTTATGGTGTTACTGTATAAGCGGCTGATCAGCCTTTGTACCCAAAGACATCACAGTGACTGACCCTTGGATGTTATGGTGTTAATTTATTGCACTTTGCTGCCTTGCTGACATCATTGAAAAATGTTGGTCTTTTCTCTTGTAGAAAACCACCTTGTTTATATTGTTTTGTTTCATACACATTTACACATGGCTAACTGTCATATGAAATAGGTCTTTCAATCATTGACGAGGAAATTCTTTTATATTGTATATGTCGGATCTCACGCCCGATAATGCAAAATCCATGCACTTATAAACGTTTCCATGGGCTGAATAACACGTAACTAACAACGGTTTTTGTTTATCAAACAGAAACGACTAGACATTACTGACTGACCAGACAAAGGATCGCTCCTGGTGAATGATTTGTGTTTTATTCAAGGTGTTACTCAAGGTGTGGCTGTGATAAACAAGCTTCGAAAAGTTTAATCCATAGATGTATGAAATGTGTATTTTTATCGTAAATAGAATATATGAAGAAGATGGGTGTTAGAGTTAGCTATCCTTGTTATGTCAAATCGCTAAACCAAAAAGTATGTGAACAACCATTCTAATGTCTGAGATCAATTCTGCACAGAGAGCTTCTCTCAACCAGGTATATTGGATATTGCCAGAAGTAACGCTAACTTTTCGTATAACAATAACCCATAGTGTATTAGTATTTGTCATTCACAGCTCTTCTTGATCAGTTTATACACATGTACGGGCTAACACTGGCTCCTCATTCTTCATTTTCAGGCATACAGACCCTCATCAGGTAGAATGAATCGTAAACGATTGCGTGATATAGACCATGATTGGGCATGGTTTGTAATGTGCGCAAGCTTTGTCCAACAGATTTTTATTGGGATGTTTATTTACAGTTATGGGGTAATTCAAGTCGTTCTACTTGATACCTTCCAACAAGGGTTGGTTGAGACAACATGGATTTTCGGTATTGCCTCAAGCCTTCAATGTCTTCCAGGTGGGTTTTGAATGAAGGAATTAGAACATTATCTTGCGTTGATAGGCAATTTTTGTTAAAATTGAGAACGAACTATTACAATAAACCACCCGATGAAGCGGCTGTTAACAGGGTTTGGCTCGGGATACGCAAAAATCAAGTCTCCAAACTACACAGTCAGCTGTTTCTGTTGTTTCATCAGTAGTGAAGATGGACTGAGAATGTGTGTCTCTTCAAATTATGTTAGCAATCCGATGTTATTCCATCAAGACATTGACTCCAACCATGGTCAAATGATCTACCATGTCCGAGGAATTTCATTTCACTTCTGCCAAAATCCTAAATATTCTTATTATAGGACCGTTGGTTAGTATCCTGACAAACGCGACGTCCTGCCGAAAGACCATGATGATCGGAAGCATCCTTATCTTTGTGGGTCTGCTCTCCAGCGCCTTTGTCACAAGTCAGGAACATCTCTACGTCACGTTCGCTCTACTAGCAGGTGCTCATTTTACATAGGGAACGGTGTACGTATGCATCCTTTACTCTTCAACAGCTGAACGGACCGATCTTACATTTAGAATATGTATCGGTTACATATTCAGTGGGATCAAGGTTAAAGTAATTCGCGACCTGATCAAAATTGATTTTTATACATCGACTCCATATTTCCAAAATTGGAGATAATCAAAGCCACCGCGGTGGAAATTGGCCGAATGTCCGGTTGTCTCCCTTGGCTCTTAGGCCCTTCTTATCTGGGGGTCGAGGGTTATTAGTTACACGGTCCGTCAGTGACTCAATGCAGAAATATATTGGGTCAGTAATATTTATATTGGGCGAGGCGTCAGCCGAGCTTAATATAAATATTACAGGAAAATATAAGAATCATGGCAAGGGATACATTCATCAATATGTATGATCAAGTGAACAATGTCCATGACAAAAGTAAAAATATTCTGTATTTTGTTACACGGAAGAATCCATGTGTCGCGCATTTAAGCTCAAATATGATCCACATGAGGCGCAGCTTTGCCAGAGAACATAATAATTGCATACACATGCCTGACAGGAAACAGAACGGCCGACCTCTTACGCTATACGATAATTTTTCCAGACAGTAATTCCCACTAGTTCTTTTTAAATTGGTAAGATATAGATGCTCTCGGGGATTGGTAACTTTTGCGAACGAAATACTTTTGCCTATTGTGCATGCCAGTCTATAATTGAGAAATATGTTTTTCGTTTCTTTGCAGGTCTGGGAACTGGCGTTGTGTATCTACCGAGTCTGGTTGTCCTTGGGTTTTACTTTGACAAACACTTGAACTTTGCTACTGGAATTGCGGTCACGGGAATTAGCATAGGCATTATGGTCGGTCCTGTGCTGACCAGTTACATCGACAAAATGTACGGCTGGAGAGGGATGTTTCTTGTACTCGCTGGGATGATGGCCAATCTTTTTGTCTGTTCGTTCATTTGCTCACCGTCCGTTGTTGAACGTAGTCTTTCATCAGCTAAACGCAAAATGGTGTCTCCAGCGACAAGCGCACGAAAGACGAAGACACGTGATGAAGATGAAGCTTCTTGCTGTGTGCGCTTATTTCGGAATGCCTGTGACAAGAGGATTCTCAATTTGCCAATGCTGACGTTTTGCAGCAGTGTTTTTCTGTGGGGTATCACTATGCCGATAGTTGTGCTCTATTTGCCACTTTCTACAGTGGAACACGGGGCGACAATTTACCAATCTTCTCTCCTATTCATTGTCATGGGTATATGTAACGTGGTATCGAGAACTCTATCTGGGATAGGAGTAAACCATGATACCATTGACAAATACTTGTTGTATTTCGGTTCATTTGGTCTCATTGGTCTTCTAACAATCGTCTTTCCGTTAATTCCGAACACTTTCATTGTCTCAATGCTCTACGCCGGCTTGTTTGGAATCTGCACAGGTGGCCCGTATGTAGTTCTGACAACTATCACCAAGGATATTGCTGGACTGCGTCACCTGGGTATAGCACACGGGATCCAATTATGTGTGTGCGGTGTCAGGTCCATGCTGGGCCCTCCACTTGCAGGTAAAATTAAAATTGTGAACATAAATAGCTATGGATATACAATTCTTAATCGTTTGTAAGAAATTGGATTTAAAATAACGACGCACGTGCATAAAGTGATTATAACATTCTCGTACACAAATATGAAAATGGATTCTCAATGAGCAGACAGGAGCGTCGATTGCTAGACGATTACGTACATGTAATCCATACTTGATTCCAGGTGTGCTGGTGGAAACATCGGGGTCTTACACTTGGGGCTTTGTTTTTGCAGGTAAGTCTTTCATATATAGTGCTATGTTGAGGTGTATGGTAAAATTCTAGAACTGAATATCACTTGAAGTATTGTTCATCGCGGCGTATTACAAGAGTGGATGGGTAACACAATTTGCATACCCTCTCCCCAAACATATTAATAAGCGATATATACTGTTGAACAAGAAACAACTCTACATCATCGAGAATGAATTCAAATACGACTGTCAAAATGCAGAGTCGAAATGACGTCATTGCTCACGAGATGTCATGCCAAGATTAGGCACCAGACAATGCTGTAGGTTAGACGACACCATTAAAATTCCTTACTTATTATGCAGTAAATTCGGCAGGCAAAACTATATTCTCACTTTTTCGTTGGTGAGTATTTTCAAACCAGCCCGCCTGATGGACAATCACTTCAAAGAAATCCAAAACGCAAAATCAGCCCATGTTGCTTTCTGCAGACATTGTTCCAGCTTTCTTGTATATATTTCAGTGTCAAATAATCTAGAAGAATTTAAATATATATGATATCAACCACTCCGTCCAAGGATCAATTACAGTCAATCAGCGGAACCCTATTTCCTGTGATATTTCAGCTTGTATACATAATTAATTGTGTTATCAAACCTGTAACATTGGCCGTACCGATACTGCATTAATCGATAATAGTGGCTTTCAAAACCGAACAATGGTGAAGATGGTTTCATCCCGAAGTTAATTAGACATTTGTGAACAGAGGTATCCCCGGTAAAGGTCCGTTAATAGGATAATCCGACATAATCATTGTTAATAAATGGCTTGTTGCCTAACTTCGGGGTGTATATCATTGGCTGGTGTGGAGAATTAGGGGATCGTTCCGCCATCCAGACTGTCTAATCGAAAAAAATAACACGGCCAGTGTGATTGTACACCTCCGATATTTGCCGTAATGGAGTCGAGTGGAATGAAGTTATCTCTGGCGGTCTTATCTCGAAAAGACGGTGGGAAATGTATGCCGATTTTTCTATATGTTTGTGGTGGGTCATTTGTGGCAGCGAATATTGGGAGAATATACTTTTCTAAAGATGTGCTCGGCCCATTAACTACATATTAACTAAGGCGATTATTTAGTGGTTTCGAACCTGTACCATTGACTGGTGTGGAGAATTAGGGGATCTGAACATGTAACTGAGACACTGTTTTTCACTTCTATGCTATACTAACGTTAGTAAACACAACCCAATTCTCTGTATCAAATTGTTATTAGTATCAACGTGGCGATGATCAACTAAACATATTCACCAGGCCTTAAAAGGTATTAAAATTTCACCCAGAGAACAAATTTGCCTGTGCTTATTAATACTGATCCATGGATGACTGAAATGTTCAATATATATAGGTATTGTGATTGGTAGACGATTGCTCATGCCAACATGCCTGATGATGGGCAAAATCTTGTCTGAAAGCTATCGAATGCATACATATTGCCACGATGTACAGAGATCTCTACGTCTTTTCATCCTCTGTAGGAATAACATGACAAAGGCCCTTCGTGCATGACAAACTAAAGTAGCTTTCCGAGATTACTTTGTCAATCTGCGAAATGGTGATCAACACATGGTGGTGAGGGAACTACTGAACTAAAATACTCAGGCATACATCTGAGTACATATGCAATGAAGACAATAGCAATGGAATTGATAATTCATTCACAGTCGTATACGGAACTGAATAATCAATAATGACATTAGAGACTAATATGCCATCAATTTGAGTCATCGTTACATCTGTAACAGACTCCTTATCCCTTACAAAGCCCGAGGAGATAGTGATACGCAGGCTAAAATCACCTACTTTCTCAAATGGACAAAATGGCCCGCCATTTACATGGGCAAAACATATGGCCCGCCATTTACATGGGCAAAACATATTCGAGATGGATCAGTCAGTACTAACTGATAATTGTAAACTGATGTCTAACTTCACACACCTCCGATATATTAAATAATTATAAAGCATAGAACAATTATTATTTGTTTTTAGGTCTTATCATCTGAACGTAGAGACGGGCAGATAGAGAGGTAGAACTGAGAGAAAAGAGATTTGCATGAAGGGAGATATTCAAGACGAGTATCACCTTTTGTTGAAATCCCTATTATATAGAAAGTTGAGAAAAGCTCATATTAAGCCTTACTTTTCTGAAAATTGCAGAATTAATGATGGCTAAAGAAAAAGGAGTGACATTCAAAGTTTCTATAGACAGCTTATTTGTTATGAGATTATATGTCATAACATTTCAAGAGTTGAATTTTTGCAGAGATCTGACGAGAACCGGTGTGCACAAAGTGACACGGCGTACCACACAAATATTCCGTTTCTTTTTCAGAATTTCAAATGCACAGTTTATATGCTCTTGACACCAGAGAGCGTATTCCTTATGTTTTCCTACAGCACGTTTGAAACTTTCAATGTTCGAGTATTGGCCAGTGTGGGAGGCATTTTGCTAAACCACTGTCTAGATAAAGTTAGTCTCCGCTCCAGAGTTAAATCTGGCTGCAAATGGGCTTCCTACTTGGACATGGACGATCAAGTATTAGTAAATTTCTAAGAGGTCTGGGCGTTCGTGCTGAAGAATTGTGAGTATCATTCTTAGGTCACACCGTACAATAATCATCTTTTTTTCTAACAAAGAAGAGGCATGTTCACTATAACGTTGCAGTCTGTAACGTTTTTTTCAGGTTTAACCAGTCTTCTAAGCTCCTTTCTTGGATTGATGCTGAAGATCTGCCACAAACCTCATGAAGCAGAGTTTGAAAGAGAAACCGAACCAACCTTGGCAAGCAGCGAGCAGTTACAACTTGGTAGCCTGGTACACATACACGATTTACACGCGCCGAATCAGACCCCCATATTATATAGAGGATTCCGCGACGAATACCTCCAATGATATACTGGTATTTGAGTAGGTATAGGTGAGACATTTACACCATATCTATACAACCTTCTGGAAAATATTCATTCCATATTTTAGTAGCCAAAATTTCAGTCTGATGAAAAGCGCAGCAAGGCGTGAAACAGGAAAGTTCACCTTATGTATTTAGAACTCCGTATTTCCTGGCTGTTTTTAGAGCACAGAATATACTTTGAAATAACCTGAACAATTAGAGTGTGTCTTCATGACATCATTTTCGGTATATCAGCATCTTTTCTCCTTGCCGACTGATACAGAGTTACAATGGCGATAGCAGGTTCAGTCTATTAGAGAATGCAAAACACCTAAAGAAAGTTTCGACGATGGACTTTATTGTTTATCCCGAGTAAATATCCCGAACTGTTGTTTGCCAGCTTTGAGCATAATTTTGAAATGTGTTTCTCTTTCAGTGATGAAGTGTTTCAACGGATACTGTTATTAGATATCTGACCTATTTTATCTGTACTAAAGATGAACACGACTATCGTTTCCACGATGTAATCAAAAGTAGATCTACGAAATAGTTTATTCCAGCATTGCCAATCGAATAATTATAAGTTAATCACAGAAAGACTTCAAGAACGGAGGAATCACTGGGGAAATTTCTAGAATGGTATATGACATTATGAAATGCACAGAAGGAAATGTTTCTGGAATTGTTTTCTTAATCGACAGTAAAGAGGCCTTAGACATTGTTAATTGGGACGTCAGTCAAATTGGACATCGGTCTATCGGGTTGGGTGAATCTCTTTATGGATGGACCAGCCTATCACAGAATGGATAAAATCGGTGTGAACAAAACAGTGGCTTTCAGTCGAAATAGAAGGCGGATGTCGACAGGGCGATCCGCTATCCTCATATTTATTCATTATCCTCGCAGAACGTTTAGCTATTGCACTGAAACGGGATGAAAACATTAAAGTATCCAAGTGAAAAGTTCTGAAAATAAATATTGGAATATGCAGATGGCACCACATTAATCATGGATGGGTCTCGAGAATCATTAACTATGGGCATGTTAGCTGACCTGGATTGAAACCAAACGCAGGCCTTTATTATTTTTTTTACCCCTTGAACTAGGGAGCTGAAAGTTACCACACTAAACTCTTGGAGCAAGCTTTACTAGAAAATGTAAAAAAACCAAGATGGCCGCTTTGATGACGTCATTTTCAAAAATGGCATTTTTGGTCGATTTTTCGGTCAGTTTTTTCGATTTTTTTATTTACGCAATTTCTCCGGAAAAACTGCATGATAAATTAGTAAATATTAATGTGATATGAAATAAAATAGTTTTTCCCACTTTTCATCACGGAAAGGCAGAAATTTTGAAGAACATCAGTTTTCTGGTATCTCACGTGGCCTCCATTTGAATTTTCCCATGATCCTCTGCTCGGGGGGTGGAGGTATGAAAATAGGCTCCCCCCCTCCCCCCCAGGCCTGGTAGGGTTAAAAGATTCGCCGTAATAGGCTTTCCTGGTTTTAGTTGCTGCCTTGTGAAGTCCGCTCCACTGTACAATCAATGCAGATACGCAAATCAAACGTTAGAAAATGATTAATTTTGTATATTTCTTTTATATGTTTCACAAAGTGAATATCAAGTTCATCATGTTCATTGTCTTGTCCTTGTAACTATTTTTGTACACAATACATATAATTGGGATATTATGGTAATTTACCTTCACTTGTATCTTAACTATCTCTGTAGTTGTTATTTAACCTAGTGCTGATATTGTAACTTATCTAACTCTGTAGGGTTTTTGTTTCTTACAGAGTAACTATAAATATTACAACCCTGTAACTTGACTGCCTCAGTAGTAAAAGCAATATTATAAAGTTGAAAGAGATTTATAGATCTGCGAATATTCTTGCATAAAGTTAGTTCGTTATCATGAGTTCGCATGGCGAAATTACAGTCTCATTTGCATAAATCCCCGAATATCAAATTTAGACTCCCAACTCCATATCAGATTCATAATTCAAATTACAATATGTCTGCAAGCGTTTGGAATATCTACATGGGATAAACAACATCCTACTCGGAATCATTCGTGGGCACTTTGTTGTAGTAAAAGTGTTCCAAGACCATTTGTGTTCCCCTTTGACTAACTTTGTAGTTGATGTTGTACAGAGCAATGTACCAGTGATAATACGGTAACTTACCCCGACTCCGTACACAGAGTAACTCTAAATTTTATAATTTTGTAAATTAACCATCCTTATCGTTGTTATTGTACAGAGTTAATATACATGTGATAAGATGGTTAAAAAAGGTATGTAATACATCGAGTATTCGAATCGCTGTAAACCCCTGGAGTGATCCGACATAAACTACCAGTTTTGGGAACTGATTCATGCATGCAATGGTGGAATATACTCGCATGTTGCTTGTGGCGTAGTCCAGCGTAGCTAGGCCAGTTACTTGTATAGTTGTATGATATTGCGATAAGGCAATGTTTGGGTATGATAATAAGACAATTTTTGGGTATGATAATAAGGCAATTTTTAATTATGTTAATTCCCCTTTTTCGAATTTTAGGCGCATTATTTTAGGAATGCGTGTGGGTTAACCCTACCCGGCCTGGCTTTGGACCCGTTCAGGCCTGGGGCCCATTTTGGCTCCCCCCCCCCAAATATTTCACTTCAGGATGTCCGCTGGTGGTAAATCAACGTAATTAACTGTTTGAATAATGTGTGTTGTTGCATTCATAATTGTGTAATATGAGGAAAAACAAAGAAAAAATACAGGTTGGTGTGCATTTTTTAGCTGTAGGCAACGTTAAGTGGATTGACCCATGATCAATTGATAACCCAGAAAACAAAGGAAAAAGCCCTAGTTCTGAAACATATTCATGAAAAATTCATATCAATAGTATTGAACTTTTTCTTATATTCTAACCGCTTGCAGATAATCATAATGTCTATCAAAATTGATCAAATTGGGTAAATGTTGCTGTGCAAAATTCTCGGCCAGAGGGCTTTTAAACGAAATCTCTATCTTTTAACCTCGGAAAGGGAGATAACCCAACAGGAAAAACTGGCAAAATAGCTGCCAAATCTAAACACCACCCACGAATTCACAAGCGTCTGGTCCGTCACTCATTATTCAGTCGTCGTCCATTAAAGAATCTCAGCGTCTATAATTCAAAGACCTATTTCATATAAAAGCATTACCACCAAATTTAAAAAAAAATCATGGTATTCATGAACATAGGCTAATACAGAACAGAACACAGACATGCATGGTCCATTTATTCAGGGATGGATCCAAGCCATCAGTATGTTGACTAATATAGGCATTGTGTAGTAGGATGTAATTAAAGACTTTGAAATGGATATTAAATATACCCCAGACTGACCAAATCAGTGAGCCCCATCCTGTCCATAAACTGTAATAAATGATGATCGAAGACGAAAATATCTCGAATTACAACACATATAAGGGTAGTGGGAAGAGGTGCCGACATACTGACTGCGTCACATGACTTCACAGAATAGTCTTCTGGTTAACCTATTCTAAAGCACATACCAAGAATCTAACGATTCGTGATATGTGTTGTATCTCAGGTACGCTTTTATTGTACCTGTTCATGTGGCAACTTGGATGATATGACCACACGGCCCCTAGCACCGGCATAAGCGGTATTAGATACAAATCTAGAGCTATGATGGAAATGCTCTGACAACTCGTATACTGGTAATTGGTGAGCTGTTTCGCTGTGACAACTCGTACATTGGAGATTGGTGAGCTGTATCGTCGTCAGATGTAAATGACGGCATTTAACCAAATCCGGGAGACCCAACTGTGACTTATTTCCCTTCGCGAAACCTTTAGCCAGACGGAACTTAACGTGGGAATTATCTCCCATGAACTGTAAGAACTTGAAACATCACTAGAAAACAAAAACACTTTCAACACAATTCACACTATAATTGAGAATATTAGAAAAATAACGAAAAAACCTTCTCAACTTTCTACATCATTATATTCCGACTGCAGTTTCGAACGTAATGTTCTTTTCAAGGAATACTGTTTTCAAATGACAGACTGGTATATATACAAATACAGGGCACAACGGTCGCTAGACGACGTGCCTGGCTTAAGCAAGCAGTGACTTGATAACATGCTGACATTAATAGAAACAGTTGGTCACAATAAACATGAAAAGAGAGATTAAAAGGGATAATTCAAACGAGTACAATACATGCAGTAAACAATAATCAAAATCAAACATAATTGGTCTGCGAAGTAGAGGTGGGTATTTTCAGGATATGACATGCTTCAACAGTTTGATAAATACGTACATGTATTGCATGAAATCTAATTTCACAAAGTTGTTAAACAAACAAAATAACAAATATTTTCAAGGTCTATGTGATCCGTTTAATTCGGAACCATACCTTTCTATAAACATCGTTTCTTTAACATCCAATAAGGCTTGATTCTCATTTAGTACTTTGTAAAAAGGGAAAACTTTAAAAGAAGGGGGCAAATGTATGGCACACTGTCTGATGTGTCGGCTGACAGGGAGATGACAATGGTTTTCATTATTAATCTGTTGCCTGTGAACAGTTAATCTAGATCTTAAATCTGTGGTTTGACCGATATACTGTTTTCCACAGCCCTGACAAATCCGTGCGTATACAACATATTTACTGTCACATGACATGTTGAATTTAACCTCAAACACAGAATTTGTGTCATTGAATTTAATGCTAGGTCCTTCTAGTATATGGATACATGCGCCACATTTCGATCGGTTACATTTCGCGACCCGTGCATCTAACTGGCTTTCCGAAAAACGAGCTTTTATAAGAATATTCTTAAGATTTGGGGCTTGTCTCTTGCTATTAATAAAAGATGAATTGTTAACAATATCTTTCATTTTAGCACTATTGTTTAGAATAGGTAACGTGTTTAGCACTATCGGGAAAATGTTATTATTATTCGGGTTGTGTGTAGTGACGAGAGGTATAACATTTCCGTTTGTGGCTTTAGCAGATGACTGACGAAGTTCGCTTACGGGCTGGGCAGATGCCTTCCTTATTCGCTTATCAATAAGGCCCTCTGGGTAACCTCGAGAGATTAAAGAGGTTTTCAGCTCAGTTAGCCGTAGCGCCCGAATACTGGGATCTAACACGATAGTGCAGATTCGGCGTGCCAAAGTGTAGGGAATATTTTCTCTGGTGTGTCTGGGATGGTTGGAGTGGAAGTGGAGATATAGTTATGTTACAAGCGTCTAGTCCGTCATTCATAATCCAGCCGTCGTCCATTAGAGAATATCCGCGTCCATAATCCAAAGACCTATTCCATTTCCATATAACAGTATTAGCACCAAATTCAAAAAGACAAAAGTATACATAAACATAGGCTTGTTTCCTGCAAGAGAGAAGCGGTCAACAGTTTTCAATGATGCCGGCAAGACATCATGATGTTCCAAAATATCAAATCCGTATCGCTGATCAGTATTCTTAATCCATAATATTCGTTATAGAGTCGTCCGTTGGTTTTCTGTAGATGTCTGTGGTTATAGTTTCCTCAGATTTCAAAATAAGAATATCTAAAAATGGAATGCTCTCGTCACTTGTTTCCATAGTGAAAGAAATCTGAGGATGAAGGGAATTCAGAATGTCATGCAATGACTCAAGTTAACCATTTTCAAGGGGCCAAAAAATGAAGCAATCGTCAAGATATCTACGCTAGATTTCTTTGAATATCTGGCCAAAATTATCTCCATAAGAGGTGTTTATCTTGGCATATAGGGTCAGCTCCAGGTAACCCATAACCAGAGTTGCGTAAACAGGTGCCACTTTGGTTCCCATAGCCGTACCAAGGACTTGCATGTAGAAACGATCATTAAAACAGAACGAGTTGTTGTTCAAAATGAATTCCAAGCTATCTAAGATAAAATCCTTCTTAAAACGACTATGGAGCGTTGCAGGGAAATTATCGAGCCAGTACTTGACGGCTTCAAGGCCTAGGCTATGCGGAATGTTACTGTATAGACTATTTACATCAAATGTAGCCATTTTAGTTTCAGAGTTCACCTGATCTGGTAGGCCGTTTAAGAAATCCAAACTATCTCTTACATAACTTTTGACATGGTTGATAAAAGGTCGGAGAAGGATATCTGTTAAATGGCTTATTCTTTGAGTCGGGGAAGATGGTCCGGCTAAAATAGGTCTGAATTTAACGTCACGGGGACGGGGAATTGTAACGTGTTCCGATTTTTGAATTTGGATAGCCTGTTTTATTTCTTCAGACTTGTGAATCTTAGGGAGACCGTAAAAGTTACTGCTATTAGATTCAAATTTGGTCAAATAACATATTTCCTTTTTAGTTAAAATGGTTTCGTGCTTCCTAACAAGTTTGCGAAGATTCGTTAATATTTGGTTGTCTGGGTTAGAATCTTCTTCCTTGTATGTGTTTTTGTCGTTAATCATTTCCAGAATTTTCTCTTTATAATAATCTCTATCCATTATGACAACGGCTTTACCTTTATCAGCCTCTTTGATAATTAAATCCGGGTTTGATAAAAGATTCTTGATAGCAGATTTCTGGTGTGATGATATGTTGGACCGCGTATTCGATGAAGATGTTAACGGGATGTTATTCAAATTGTCTATGAATAATTCCAAGTGATCATCAACGCTGGCACGGGGTCGAAAAGTAGACAAATTTCTAACTAATGATTCATCATCATAATTACTGGAGTTATGCATTAATTCGCACATTCTAAGCTTTTTGCTAAAAGCTCGGATATCTTTGGATAGATCATCCGGATTTGGCGCAGGGGTAGGGGTGATGTCTAAACCCAGCTTGAGTAAGGTTAATGAAGATAAATTAATTACCTTAGGAACCGGTTGTTTTGATACCAGTTCCTCTTCCGTGGACCGCGGTTCCCTAAAAAACGATTATTGTCAGAATAGGATTGTTCAGTGTTATTTGAATTGACTGATCCATTCCTGAATTGTCCAATAAACACCGTGCCTCTTGGGTGGTCCAGATGATTGACACCTGGAGGTACGGGGTTGGAACTTGGTGAAGAGGTATGCCGATATGGTCTTCTTCCTCGATTAGTTGTGGGTCGTTCAGGGGCTGGTCTTCGAACTGGTCTCCTAGTGTATCTCGGGCCTGTTTCATGTGACTCCCAAGTCGAATCACTTTCCCGTGTTCGCTCTCTCCGCGGATTAGTTGGTAAACGAGTTGACTTTGAGCGAGTTTGGCGTCTATCCGTCACGTTTTCATCTAGGCGCTTAGGCTCCGTCTCTTCTACATCAGAGATCTCATTAGGTAGATTCATGAGCCATGAATCTTTAGAGGCCCACGAATCTCTGGATTTTTGCTCAGATTTCTGGATGTCTGAGGCCCACCATTCCAACAGTCTTGTTTGTACAGGACCACTGGTTTGATTGGAAATTAAGTCCTTCATTTCCTCATCCAATTTGGTACAGGCTTCAACAAGATGAATGTGTCGATCTTCGAGAAGAAGGATTTCTGTTCTCACCTTTTTGATCTCCAGGTCTTTTTTTATTTCCCTTTGATTCTCACTGTCCGAGTGGTTGGTTGCGACACGAAATTTCTTTGGGATGAAGGGAATATCCCTGGAAAGAAATTCTTTATATCTGTCCGCTGTCCCCTGTGTCCGTATGGCATTGAAAAACTCTGTTTCCATGAGTTGAGCTTACGGTTCCAGATATTACCAATATTTCTCTTCTCCTTGGAAATATCGCTTTCTAGTAGGTTGTTAGTGACTGTGCGGAGAGAGCCATATGTGTTTTCAACATAATCTCTCAAGCTGGTGAAAATGTTATTGGCTGCTGTTCCGTCCTGATTCGAGTCAGCGTTGCGATCAGGTAATGTCACTTCTGTGAAAGACTTGAATGCGACTTTCAAGTCTGATACTTCATCCAATAGCTTCTGTTGGATAACATTGGATCTCTCCTGTGACTCGATTAATTTCTGAAGTAGAATGCATTTAGCGTCGAGTGAAGGCATCTTCCACACCGGGGTCGATAAAGGTTAAAAAAGAAGTTTGCTGGTGTGGAGCAGTAATATAAGAAAAATAACGAAAAAACCTTCTCAACTTTCTACATCATTATATTCCGACTGCAGTTTCGAACGTAATGTTCTTTTCAAGGAATACTGTTTTCAAATGACAGACTGGTATATATACAAATACAGGGCACAACGGTCGCTAGACGACGTGCCTGGCTTAAGCAAGCAGTGACTTGATAACATGCTGACATTAATAGAAACAGTTGGTCACAATAAACATGAAAAGAGAGATTAAAAGGGATAATTCAAACGAGTACAATACATGCAGTAAACAATAATCAAAATCAAACATAATTGGTCTGCGAAGCCGAGGTGGGTATTTTCAGGATATGACATGCTTCAACAGTTTGATAAATACGTACATGTATTGCATGAACTCTAATTTCACAAAGTTGTTAAACAAACAAAATAACAAATATTTTCAAGGTCTATGTGATCCGTTTAATTCGGAACCATACCTTTCTATAAACATCGTTTCTTTAACATCCAATAAGGCTTGATTCTCATTTAGTACTTTGTAAAAAGGGGAAACTTTAAAAGAAGGGGTCAAATGTATGGCACTCTGTCTGATGTGTCGGCTGACAGGGAGATGACAATGGTTTTCATTATTAATCTGTTGCCTGTGAACAGTTAATCTAGATCTTAAATCTGTGGTTTGACCGATATACTGTTTTCCACAGCCCTGACAAATCAGTGCATATACAACATATTTACTGTCACATGACATGTTGAATTTAACCTCAAACACAGAATTTGTGTCATTGAATTTAATGCTAGGTCCTTCTAGTATATGGATACATGCGCCACATTTCGATCGGTTACATTTCGCGACCCGTGCATCTAACTGGCTTTCCGAAAAACGAGCTTTTGTAAGAATATTCTTAAGATTTGGGGCTTGTCTCTTGCTATTAATAAAAGATGAATTGTTAACAATATCTTTCATTTTAGCACTATTGTTTAGAATAGGTAACGTGTTTAGCACTATCGGGAAAATGTTATTATTATTCGGATTGTGTGTAGTGACGAGAGGTATAACATTTCCGTTTGTGGCTTTAGCAGATGACTGACGAAGTTCGCTTACGGGCTGGGCAGATGCCTTCCTTATTCCCTTATCAATAAGGCCCTCTGGGTAACCTCGAGAGATTAAAGAGGTTTTCAGCTCAGTTAGCCGTAGCGCCCGAATACTGGGATCTAACACGATAGTGCAGATTCGGCGTGCCAAAGTGTAGGGAATATTTTCTCTGGTGTGTCTGGGATGGTTGGAGTGGAAGTGGAGATATAGTTATGTGTCCGTTGGTTTTCTGTAGATGTCTGTGGTTATAGTTTCCTCAGATTTCAAAATAAGAATATCTAAAAATGGAATGCTCTCGTCACTTGTTTCCATAGTGAAAGAAATCTGAGGATGAAGGGAATTCAGAATGTCATGCAATGACTCAAGTGAACCATTTTCAAGGGGCCAAAAAATGAAGCAATCGTCAAGATATCTACGCCAGTTTTCTTTGAATATCTGGCCAAAATTATCTCCATAAGAGGTGTTTATCTTGGCATATAAGGTCAGCTCCAGGTAACCCATAACCAGAGTTGCGTAAACAGGTGCCACTTTGGTTCCCATGGCCGTGCCAAGGACTTGCCTGTAGAAACGATCATTAAAACAGAACGAGTTGTTGTTCAAAATGAATTCCAAGCTATCTAAGATAAAATCCTTCTTAAAACGACTATGGAGCGTTGCAGGGAAATTATCGAGCCAGTACTTGACGGCTTCAAGGCCTAGGCTATGCGGAATGTTACTGTATAGACTATTTACATCAAATGTAGCCATTTTAGTTTCAGAGTTCACCTGATCTGGTAGGCCGTTTAAGAAATCCAAACTATACTTTTGACATGGTTGATAAAAGGTCGGAGAAGGATATCTGTTAAATGGCTTATTCTTTGAGTCGGGGAAGACGGTCCGGCTATAATAGGTCTGAATTTAAGGTCACGGGGACGGGGAATTGTAACGTGTTCCGATTTTTGAATTTGGATAGCCTGTTTTATTTCTTCAGACTTGTGAATCTTAGGGAGACCGTAAAAGTTACTGCTATTAGATTCAAATTTGGTCAAATAACCTATTTCCTTTTTAGTTAAAATGGTTTCGTGCTTCCTAACAAGTTTGCGAAGATTCGTTAATATTTGGTTGTCTGGGTTAGAATCTTCTTCCTTGTATGTGTTTTTGTCGTTAATCATTTCCAGAATTTTCTCTTTACAATAATCTCTATCCATTATGACGACGGCTTTACCTTTATCAGCCTCTTTGATAATTAAATCCGGGTTTGATAAAAGATTCTTGATAGCAGATTTCTGGTGTGATGATATGTTGGACCGCGTATTCGATGAAGATGTTAACGGGATGTTATTCAAATTGTCTATGAATAATTCCAAGTGATCATCATCGCTGGTACGGGGTCGAAAAGTAGACAAATTT
>JAVTVY010044524.1:0-21401 GCA_036873755.1 Hanleya hanleyi | reverse complement strand
TATTATTATTATTATTCTTTCCGCCAGATTTTGTCCATTCTATAAAATCAATATTACTGTATCGTCGAAGCTGAAACTTCACATGGTGGTTGGGGACCTTTCGGTTTAATGCATATCCTAAGAAGAAGCCCATTGGTCAGAATCGTTGGCGGCCATCTTGGATTTATCGAAAAACATTCCAAGATCTTCTTCTCTGGAACCACTTGACCGATTGACTCGAAACTTGTTACACATGATCGATGAATCTGGGGCTCTCAGATCTCTATTTAAAAATTTGCTCCGTAAATTAAGATGGCCGCCATTGACCAATCAAAATTGTCGGATTTTCAAATAACGGATTTGGACGAGGAAAGTGACTACATATATGCATTGTCATATGGCGATCACGAATATGCAAAAAAATTGTACCTAGGTCACGTGGTTTGGCCGCCATCTTGAATTTTGTCAGAAACGGAGCACATCTTGTAGAGCCTATATCTCTGGAACTACGGGGGGTACAGCCTTGCAGTTTGTTGCATTATATTCTTCAGGAGCAGCTCTTTCGGATGTATGCCATCCATTTCTAGGTAGCTTCAATAGTTTTGCCGCTATAGAGGAATCAAAATTTTCAAATTTTCAAACAATGCCGAAAATCACCTAATTTGAGAAGTACTTTTGTGTAATATTACACGAACGACGAGTCGGATTATTCTGAAATTTGGCATACATACTCGCTGTATAACTGCTATGATGGCAGTAAAATTTCAGCATGATCGCATTATTAGTTTCAGAGGTATGGTAGAACGGGTCATTTGAGTAGGTCTGAGCTTATGGCTGAAACTATACTTAACAAAGGCAGACTGTGAGAAGCGCTATCTCCGGGCGACTAATTTGCAAGCTCAACTTTCTCCAATCAACTCATAGTCTGGACTTCAGGGACCGTTTTCTCTACCTATTTCAACGTACTAACATTTTGATTTCGATGAAGGAGCCGTCTAGGACGCAAACAAAGGCCAGAAACGTGTTTCCCACGTGTTGTTGACCAAGAAAAAGTGTTTTTTGAAGCTCTAAATTCATTTATTAGGGGGCATTATTAGGGTTGCAAGCCAGAGGCGTGCAAACCTCTTATTATTGGTATTATTATTAGGGTTGCAAGCCAGAGGCGTGCAAACCTCTTATTATTGGTATTATTATTATTATTATTATTATTATTCTTTCCGCCAGATTTTGTCCATTCTATAAAATCAATATTACTGTATCGTCGAAGCTGAAACTTCACATGGTGGTTGGGGACCTTTCGGTTTAATGCATATCCTAAGAAGAAGCCCATTGGTCAGAATCGTTGGCGGCCATCTTGGATTTATCGAAAAACATTCCAAGATCTTCTTCTCTGGAACCACTTGACCGATTGACTCGAAACTTGTTACACATGATCGATGAATCTGGGGCTCTCAGATCTCTATTTAAAAATTTGCTCCGTAAATTAAGATGGCCGCCATTGACCAATCAAAATTGTCGGATTTTCAAATAACGGATTTGGACGAGGAAAGTGACTACATATATGCATTGTCATATGGCGATCACGAATATGCAAAAAAATTGTACCTAGGTCACGTGGTTTGGCCGCCATCTTGAATTTTGTCAGAAACGGAGCACATCTTGTAGAGCCTATATCTCTGGAACTACGGGGGGTACAGCCTTGCAGTTTGTTGCATTATATTCTTCAGGAGCAGCTCTTTCGGATGTATGCCATCCATTTCTAGGTAGCTTCAATAGTTTTGCCGCTATAGAGGAATCAAAATTTTCAAATTTTCAAACAATGCCGAAAATCACCTAATTTGAGAAGTACTTTTGTGTAATATTACACGAACGACGAGTCGGATTATTCTGAAATTTGGCATACATACTCGCTGTATAACTGCTATGATGGCAGTAAAATTTCAGCATGATCGCATTATTAGTTTCAGAGGTATGGTAGAACGGGTCATTTGAGTAGGTCTGAGCTTATGGCTGAAACTATACTTAACAAAGGCAGACTGTGAGAAGCGCTATCTCCGGGCGACTAATTTGCAAGCTCAACTTTCTCCAATCAACTCATAGTCTGGACTTCAGGGACCGTTTTCTCTACCTATTTCAACGTACTAACATTTTGATTTCGATGAAGGAGCCGTCTAGGACGCAAACAAAGGCCAGAAACGTGTTTCCCACGTGTTGTTGACCAAGAAAAAGTGTTTTTTGAAGCTCTAAATTCATTTATTAGGGGGCATTATTAGGGTTGCAAGCCAGAGGCGTGCAAACCTCTTATTATTGGTATTATTATTAGGGTTGCAAGCCAGAGGCGTGCAAACCTCTTATTATTGGTATTATTATTATTATTATTATTATTATTCTTTCCGCCAGATTTTGTCCATTCTATAAAATCAATATTACTGTATCGTCGAAGCTGAAACTTCACATGGTGGTTGGGGACCTTTCGGTTTAATGCATATCCTAAGAAGAAGCCCATTGGTCAGAATTGTTGGCGGCCATCTTGGATTTACCGAAAAACATTCCAAGATCTTCTTCTCTGGAACCACTTGACCGATTGACTCGAAACTTGTTACACATGATCGATGAATCTGGGGCTCTCAGATCTCTATTTAAAAATTTGCTCCGTAAATTAAGATGGCCGCCATTGACCAATCAAAATTGTCGGATTTTCAAATAACGGATTTGGACGGGGAAAGTGACTACATATATGCATTGTGATATGGCGATGACGAATATGCAAAAATTTTGCACCTAGGTCACGTGGTTTGGCCGCCATCTTGAATTTGGTCACAAACGGAGCACATCTTGTAGAGCCTATATCTCTGGAACTACGGGGGGTACAGCCTTGCAGTTTGTTGCATTATATTCTTCAGGAGCAGCTCTTTCGGAAATATGCCATCCATTTCTACGTAGCTTCAATAGTTTTGCCGCTATAGAGGAATCAAAATTGTCAAATTTTCAAACAATGCCGAAAATCACCTAATTTGAGAAGTACTTTTGTGTAATATTACACGAACGACGAGTCGGATTATTCTGAAATTTGGCATACATACTCGCTGTATAACTGCTATGATGGCAGTAAAATTTCAGCATGATCGCATTATTAGTTTCAGAGGTATGGTAGAACGGGTCATTTGAGTAGGTCTGAGCTTATGGCTGAAACTATACTTAACAAAGGCAGACTGTGAGAAGCGCTATCTCCGGGCGACTAATTTGCAAGCTCAACTTTCTCCAATCAACTCATAGTCTGGACTTCAGGGACCGTTTTCTCTACCTATTTCAACGTACTAACATTTTGATTTCGATGAAGGAGCCGTCTAGGACGCAAACAAAGGCCAGAAACGTGTTTCCCACGTGTTGTTGACCAAGAAAAAGTGTTTTTTGAAGCTCTAAATTCATTTATTAGGGGGCATTATTAGGGTTGCAAGCCAGAGGCGTGCAAACCTCTTATTATTGGTATTATTATTAGGGTTGCAAGCCAGAGGCGTGCAAACCTCTTATTATTGGTATTATTATTATTATTATTATTATTATTATTCTTTCCGCCAGATTTTGTCCATTCTATAAAATCAATATTACTGTATCGTCGAAGCTGAAACTTCACATGGTGGTTGGGGACCTTTCGGTTTAATGCATATCCTAAGAAGAAGCCCATTGGTCAGAATCGTTGGCGGCCATCTTGGATTTACCGAAAAACATTCCAAGATCTTCTTCTCTGGAACCACTTGACCGATTGACTCGAAACTTGTTACACATGATCGATGAATCTGGGGCTCTCAGATCTCTATTTAAAAATTTGCTCCGTAAATTAAGATGGCCGCCATTGACCAATCAAAATTGTCGGATTTTCAAATAACGGATTTGGACTAGGAAAGTGACTACATATATGCATTGTCATATGGCGATCACGAATATGCAAAAAAATTGTACCTAGGTCACGTGGTTTGGCCGCCATCTTGAATTTTGTCAGAAACGGAGCACATCTTGTAGAGCCTATATCTCTGGAACTACGGGGGGTACAGCCTTGCAGTTTGTTGCATTATATTCTTCAGGAGCAGCTCTTTCGGAAGTATGCCATCCATTTCTAGGTAGCTTCAATAGTTTTGCCGCTATAGAGGAATCAAAATTTTCAAATTTTCAAACAATGCCGAAAATCACCTAATTTGAGAAGTACTTTTGTGTAATATTACACGAACGACGAGTCGGATTATTCTGAAATTTGGCATACATACTCGCTGTATAACTGCTATGATGGCAGTAAAATTTCAGCATGATCGCATTATTAGTTTCAGAGGTATGGTAGAACGGGTCATTTGAGTAGGTCTGAGCTTATGGCTGAAACTATACTTAACAAAGGCAGACTGTGAGAAGCGCTATCTCCGGGCGACTAATTTGCAAGCTCAACTTTCTCCAATCAACTCATAGTCTGGACTCCAGGGACCGTTTTCTCTACCTATTTCAACGTACTAACATTTTGATTTCGATGAAGGAGCCGTCTAGGACGCAAACAAAGGCCAGAAACGTGTTTCCCACGTGTTGTTGACCAAGAAAAAGTGTTTTTTGAAGCTCTAAATTCATTTATTAGGGGGCATTATTAGGGTTGCAAGCCAGAGGCGTGCAAACCTCTTATTATTGGTATTATTATTAGGGTTGCAAGCCAGAGGCGTGCAAACCTCTTATTATTGGTATTATTATTATTATTATTATTATTATTATTCTTTCCGCCAGATTTTGTCCATTCTATAAAATCAATATTACTGTATCGTCGAAGCTGAAACTTCACATGGTGGTTGGGGACCTTTCGGTTTAATGCATATCCTAAGAAGAAGCCCATTGGTCAGAATCGTTGGCGGCCATCTTGGATTTACCGAAAAACATTCCAAGATCTTCTTCTCTGGAACCACTTGACCGATTGACTCGAAACTTGTTACACATGATCGATGAATCTGGGGCTCTCAGATCTCTATTTAAAAATTTGCTCCGTAAATTAAGATGGCCGCCATTGACCAATCAAAATTGTCGGATTTTCAAATAACGGATTTGGACGAGGAAAGTGACTACATATATGCATTGTCATATGGCGATCACGAATATGCAAAAACTTTGCACCTAGGTCACGTGGTTTGGCCGCCATCTTGAATTCTGTGAAAAACTTTGCCAATTTTGCAACGGCTTATTCTCTTGAACCCTGATAGATACGGATTTCTAGGTCACTGCGATATGTCGGGAAGGCCATGGTCTGTTGCACTGAACACAAATATTTTCGATTGGCTGAATGGTTTGGCGGCCATATTGGATTTAGCTCCAAACCTTCAACGATCTTCTCTTCTGAAACCGCTGCTTCGGTCGTTGTGAAACTTGGTACACATGATCAATGGACAGAGTTCTCCCTTCTTATGACTCATAAAGTTCATCGGTTGATAAAGATGGCCGCCATCGACCAATCAAAATGGTCGAATTTTCAATTAACGGATTTTGACGTGAAAAGTGACTCTATATATGCAGAAATGTTGCTGGTTAGATGTAAAATGAAGCAATGCCGTCATTTCTAGCACAGCTGGATTAGATTAGATTAGATTTTATTCACCAAATATGATAACATGAGATTGACAGTTGTAGAAATGTGGATGGCGGGAATAAAGCCCAGATGGGTTTGTTCTATCCCTAGATATTTAACTAATTAGGTTGAGCGAATGTAATAGGTGAGTTGAGCCAAAAAACGATGCGATGTGTACACAGCTTAATACGAAGGATCATCAAAATTGACTACATTTTTCAAGAAGATAGGATTTAACCTTTGACTTGAAGAGTGACGAGGAATCAATTGTTTTTAAGTAAGAGGGAAGTTTGTTCCATTCCCGAGGACCTGAACACTTGAGAGTGTAATATGATAAGTTGGAATAGTGAAATGGTCTGTAGAGATTGATGTTGCGGGTTCTTCTTTGATATTGATGAATAGCTAATTGCCTGGTGAAGTAGGTTTGGTAGATTGTGGACATGACGTAAGCAAGAATATTGGTTCAGTTGAAGAAGTGGCAAAATTTTCAGCGAGAGGAAAATTGGAAGTGTATGATCACGTTTATTGGAAAGAGATATAATTCTTACAGCACGCTTTTGTAGCAGAAACAACGGATTTAGATGGCTCGAGTACGTATTTCCCCATAGAATATTTCCGTACGACAGATAAGGGAAGATCAGAGAGTAATATAATATGTAAAGTGTTCTCTTATTTATGGAGTTTTTTATGTGATTAATTATACCTATGTTTCTCGACACCTTCCTGCAAATATAATCTATATGATTTATCCAGTTCAGAACATCATTAAACAGGATGCCAAGGAATTTGAAATTATTCACCAGTTCAATATCTGTTCCTAGGTCGATGTTCCCGCATTAAATGTTTTATTACTGGATATTATTATAGCTAACTTTTTTATTGCTTCCTTCCATTTAATCGTAGCTTAAATATTTTCCCGATGCGTTATATACATCTGCAGCCTGCAACATTCACTCGGGGATTTGTTGGAAAAACGATACAATTTCACGTTCCTAAATTGAACCGATACAATAAATTCACTTAGTCTTATACAGAATACAAGAGCATAACCCTTTCAAACTCGTAAATACTAGACACAGGCAAAAGACTCACGCAGAAAACAAATATAGACTGTTCTGTCTACCTTTTCATTAGTATGAGTGTCGTTTACATGGGTTGTCTCCCTTTACTGCTATAACCATGGACCGTCCCATCCTTGATGATCGACCGTAAATTTCACAAAAACAGAAATTTTGAGAGAATTGTTCGATATGCACAGTACAGTTCTGAATTTTAAAATCATAACTTCATTATTACAATTAGAATAGGTTATATGTTGACGCATCTCTCCCCCCCTCTCCCCTCGCTAGACAGTTCATGCACTCCATGTTATTATTGAATTGAATGTCCAGCCCGTCAGGATTTTCTAGATCGCCTAGAATGCATAATTTCGGAAGCCGACTCGGTTCCGCTTTTATAATGCATTCTTTCATTCTTTGGGGAAAAGAAATAATTATACAATTAAATATACAATTGAATAATGATATAATAACATCACTTCGATCCCGTGATTTTACAAATGCGTTTTGCCATTACGGATAAAACTGTGCAAAAGGGCCAATGCACAGATATTCGTACGTCATAGCAATGGCTCGAAAATAGGGTGATTTATAGGAATTACTAACAATTGGGTCATAGTTTACCCTAGGACCTCCCGTCATGTGGTTCTATTCCGACACCTGTGGTGCCATGTATGGACACGAGGAATGCAGTGTAATCACGTGACCAGCAAGTTTTTCGCATATGTTGCATATGTTGATCAGTGGTTTGAGTGTTCGAGAAACTCTGAAGACTTCAGTTAATTATCCGTTGTGAATGCGTCTGTTTACAGTTTAGACCTCAAAGTAACAAGGTAAGATGTAGAATATCAGGGACTGCACTTTGATTGAACATTTGTAGGTGATGGTGGTGTTGTTGTCCTTTCTGCATCATTGTGAAATAACAACAACAACAACAACAACAACAACAATAAAAACATTTGTCAGAAACTGAACACATCTGAACTACTGCTGTTGGTTCATTGCCTGCGATTTGTGCTTGCAACCCGAGGATTGCCGCTCGCGGCTATATTTATTATTATTATTCTTTCCGCCAGATTTTGTCCATTCTATAAAATCAATATTACTGCATCGTCGAAGCTGAAACTTCACATGGTGATTGGGGCTCCTTCGGTTTAATGCATATCCTAAGAAGAAGCCCATTGGTCAGAATCATTGGCGGCCATCTTGGATTTACCGAAAAACATTCCAAGATCTTCTTCTCTGGAACCACTTGACCGATTGACTCGAAACTTGTTACACATGATCGATGAATCTGGGGCTCTCAGATGTCTATTTAAAAATTTGCTCCGTAAATTAAGATGGCCGCCATTGGCCAATCAAATTTGTCGGATTTTCAAATAACGGATTTGGATGGGGAAAGTGACTACATATATGCATTGGGATATGGCGATCACGAATATGTAAAAATTTTGCTCCTAGGTCACGTGGTTTGGCCGCCATCTTGAATTTTGTCGAAAACGGAACACATATTGTACCGGCTATAACTCGGGAACTATAGGTGGTACAGCCTTGCAGCTTGTTGCATTATATTGTCCAGGAGCAGCTCTTTCGGAAATATGTCAACGGTTTCCGCCTAGCTGCAATAGTTTTCCCGTTATTCTCCATCGAAATTCGACAAAACTGGTCAATTATGGGATTTTCATGTAACAGATTTCGATAGCGGAAGTGACTATATGTGTGTTATTGGACACGCTGATGCTGAATATAGTGGATTCATGGAGCTTGAGCCCATTAGATGTAATGAATACCCAAATAAGAAGCCGATTGATCGGATGCTTTGGCGGCCATCTTGGATTTACCCTAAAACCTTCCAAGATCTTATCCTCTGGAACCACTGAACCGATTGCCTCGAAACTTGGCACACATATTCGATGAAACTGGGGCTCCCAAATTATGATTTGAAAAGTTGTTCCGTAAATTAAAATGGCCGCCATTGACCAATCAAAATTGTCGGATTTTCAAATGACGGATTTGGACGGGGAAAGTGGCTACATATATGCATTCCGATATGGCGATCACGAATATGTAAACATTATGGTCCTCGGTCACGTGGTTTGGCCGCCATCTTGAATTTTGTCAGAAACTGAACACATCTTGTAAGGGCTATAACTCGGGAACTATAGGTGGTACAGCCTTGCAGTTTGTTGCATTATAATGTCCAGGAGAAGCTCTTTCGGAAATAATCACCCAAATTTGCGAATTGACAGATTGTTCTTCAGTGGTAGCTATCCAGGTTAGCTCTAAAAGGAATAAATAACGTTTTGCCAAATCGGCTTCCAGGTCTAAAACTACTGCTGTTGGTTCATTGCCTGCGATATGTGCTTGCAACCCGAGGATTGCCGCTCGCGGCTATATTTATTATTATTATTCTTCTCCGTGATTTTGTGATTGCTAAATCTCAGCAACCATTAGGCCAATCGTGCTCAAACTTCACACACATATCAGACATGTGGAGATCTGTTGCATATTAGAAATTGGTTGTGATTGGTCGCAGGGTTCAGCGGCCATCTTGGATTTACCTCGTTTTCAAATAAATCTTGTGAACTCTTCTCCTCTGAAACCAATGAGGCAATCGACACAAAACTTGGCACACGTAATCAATGGATCAAGGCCTCTTAAATTGTTATTTGAAAAGTTGTTCCGTTAAACAAAATGGCCGCCATCGGCCAATCAAAATCGTCGGATTTTCAAGTAACGAATTTGGACGGGAAAAGTATCGAAATATATGTTATCTGATATGACGATCACGAATATGCAAAAATTTTGTTTCTAGGTCACGTGGTTTGGCCGCCATCTTGAATTTTGTCAGAAACGGAACACATCTTTAAGAGGCTACAACTCTAGAACTACGGGAGGTACAGCATTACAGTTCGTTGCATTATATTGTGCAGGAGCAGCTCTTTCGAAAATATGCCAACAGTTTTCACCTAGCTTCAATAGTTTTCCCGCAATTCTCAAAAGTAACTGCCCCAAATTTGCGAATTTAGTGTTTTCTGTTAACGGATTCTCCATGATTTGGTGGTCGCTGGGTCTCGGCAACCATCAGGCCAATCAGGCTCAAACTTCTCACACGTAATAGGCATGTGGAAGTCTAGTGCATATTAGAAATTGGTTGTGGTTGGTCGCAGGGTTGAGCGGCCATCTTGGATTTACCTCGTTTTCAGAAAAATCTTGCAAACTCTTCTCCTCTGAAACCAATGAGGCAATCGACACGAAACTTGGCACACGTTATCAATGGATGAAGGCCTCTCAAACCATTATTCGAAAAGTTGTTCCGTTAAACAAAATGGCCGCCATCGGCCAATCAAAATCATCGGATTTTCAAGTAACGGATTTGGACGGGAAAAGTATTGGAATATATGTTATCTGATATGACGATCACGAATATGTAAAAATTTTGTTTCTAGGTCACATGGTTTGGCCGCCATCTTGAATTTTGTCAAAAACGGAACACATCTTTAAGAGGCTATAACTCTAGAACTACGGGAGGTACAGCATTACAGTTCGTTGCATTATATTGTGCAGGGGCAGCTCTTCCGGATGTATGCCAACCATTTTCACCTAGCATCAATAGTTTTCCCGCAATTCTCAAATGTAACTCATCCAAATTTGCAAAATGAGTGTTTTCTGTTAACGGATTCTCCATGATTTAATGGATGCTGGGTCTCGGCAACCATAAGGCCAATCATGCTGAAACTTCACACACATTTTAGATAGGTATAGTGCAAGTGCATATTGAGGATTGGTAGTGTTTGGTTCCAGGGTTCAGCGGCCATCTTGGATTTACCACGTTTCCAGAAAAATCTTGTAAACTCTTCTCCTCTGAAAGCAATGGGGCAATCAACAGGAAACTTGGTACACTTAATCAATGGATGACGGCCTCTCAAAGTCTTATTTGAAAAGTTGTTCCGTAAAACAAAATGGCCGCCATCGACCAATCAAAATCGTCGGATTTTCAAGTAACGGATTTGGACAGGAAAAGTGTCGAAATATATGTTATCTGATATGACGATCACGAATGTGCTAAAATGTTGCTCCTAGGTCACGTGGTTTGGCCGCCATCTTGAATTTTGAAAAACCGGAACACATCTTGTGCAGGCTATAACTCTGGATCTACGGGAGGTACAGCATTGCAGTTTGTTGCATTATATTGTGCAGGAGCAGCTCTTTCAGAATTATGCAGTTTCCAACTAGCGTCAATAGTTTTTCCGCAATCATCAAATATAACTCATCCAAATTTGCGAATTGAGTGTTTTCTGTTAACGGATTCTCCATGATTTGATGGTCGCTGGGTTGAGAATTAGTTTAAACCCTACTTGCTCATTCACACACTAGGTCGGAAGCCGCCAAAACTGCTTGCAGTTCTAGTTATTGTTATTCCTGTTACTCCACATACGTTGTCGACTGTCGCAAACCTGCATATGTACGTAGCCTTTTACGACACACTGTAATCGGGTCTGTCATTTACGATTTATCGTACATGTACGTTCAAGAACATATCGTAGTATTTACGACATGCTTCGAGAAACCGGCGTAAATATGTCTTAAATTTAACGTACGACAAGTGTAAATATACGATTATCGTGGATTTAGGATTTATTGATGAAAGTGCCCCCTGGCCGCTAGACGTTCTCAGACGCTCTCAAACCAGAGACCCTATAATAAATATTATAGTGTCCATGCTCAAACGCATCAGAATAAATTTCCATATGCGATTGTCAATTTTTATAGAAAACTTGTCAAAAATGTTATATTTACACCCCTTTTCATGAGAAAATGAGTAGATTTAGATTTTTTAGAAGATATTCTATGAATTCCGGGAGATTTGTAAACTTTTCCATGAGACCGGGACGTTAGTCCATATTTCTTGAGACTCCCGGAAATTCCGGGAGATTTGGCAGGTCTGGAGAAGCACCGTGTGGAACCATGGAGTTCAACGAGAACCCAGTGCGTCAGTCCTGTCCGAGTGCAGCGAGACAAGGCAGACTCTACACTGGATCGGCCGTGCTTTTCTGCCGAAGGGGAGGGGAGCCGAATTGGGGAGAGTTGGCTGACGGGTCGGCATGAAAATCGTTTATTTGAGATATAAAGCTAATAAAATTCTTGAGATCTGCCGGATCCGAGTGAAAGAAATTCGCTTGCAGCACGTGCGATTTGTTGACAGCAAAGTAGTCTGCGAGTGCCGTCAGAGTGAAAATGACCAATGTTTCAGGGTGCGATGGAGTGCCCAAGTACATCCATCTATCGATCCATCCATCTTCAGTCGAAAAAGCCAACAAAATCTGAATTATTTTAATGTTTAAAAAAAAATCAGGATAAAGTAGTAAAACAGAAGTATAGATCTGGTTCTTGACGAATACCATAAATATTTCATCACGTGGGGTGAGAAAATTGGCATTTTCACTCATGGCTTAACGCTTATCCTCTATTTATTTGCTGGCGACCGTACCGGTTGGTTTACTGTGCCCATCGCGGTGCGATGGAGTGCCCAAGTACATCCATCCATCCATCCATCCATCCACATGCCATTCTCTTAGACACAACGGAAGTAACGGCGGTTCTAAACAAAGGATCAGCTGTTCTATCAATTACAGTCAGTGCCGTGATTGCCACCCGCGCAACTGGGGGATTTTTAACCTAGGCCTCAATGGAGCGTAACAGAGTATTTTTCTGAAAATCTTCTCTCATACTTGAGATAAATTTCTACAACATGGCGAAGTAAAAGATAGTACATCCGTTCAAATTATGTGTTAAAATCAGAGCTGAACTAGCCTTTTTCGGAATTTTTTCCATTTACTTCTGGTTTAAAATTCGGCTTTTCAGAGGGAGGAAAATCCCTCAGTGACGTCATTGTATCATAGAGAATGTGTCAAACTCCGGACAGCGCATGTCAGCTGAAAGACTACTGTTTATTGGCTCTCTGTCGTGAGGATGGTCATGTGTTCGAGTACATGCGATTGACTGTGAATTGCACCATTTACAAAGAAGATCGCGAAGGTAAGTGCATGGTGTTGATGTCATTTATGCCAGCGGTAGTGATTTTCGCTGGTAACCCGTGTACTGCAGGTTTGTGCCTCGCTTATGCGTGATTGAAGTTGAATGGATATATTATTTGGTAATTTTAATCGTGTGTACGATTTCTTGTGTGATTATTTCGAGAATGAAAATTTACCCTGAGAATAACAACAACACTATACACGTACGACTGCACTGATCTTCATCATTACGCAATATACAGTGCAATCGGAATCGGTAGGCTACTCTCACGAGGGAAATAAATTTACAAGTTCTATCAGGAAATTGTTGAATAACTATTCATCCTTTCGTGGAGTTGACGATCAGGTTCCAAGGGCGGATCCAGTGAAAATGAACCATTTTCGGAGTTTTTTCCATTTACGTCTGGTTTAAAATTAGGTTTTTCAGAGGGAGGAAAATCTCCCAGTGACGTCATTGTATCATAGAGAATGTGTCAAACTCCGAACAGCGCATGTCAGCTGAAAGACTATTGTTTATTGGCTCTCCTGTTATGAGGATGGTCATGTGTTCGAGTACATGCGATTGACTGTGGATTGAACCATTTACAAAGAAGATCGCGAAGGTAAGTGCATGGTGTTGATGTCATTTATGCCAGCGGTAGTGATTTTCGCTTGTAAACCCGTGTACTGCAGGTTTGTACCTCGATTATGCGTGATTATCGTTGATTATTTGGTAATTTTAATCGTGTGCACGATTTCTTGTGTGATTATTTCGAGAACGAAAATTTACCCTGAGAATAACAACAACACTATACACGTACCGGTACGACTGCATTGATCTTCAATGTTGCGCAATACAGTGCAATCGAACTTCGTATACTCTCACGAGGGAAATAAATTTACAAGTTCTATCAGGAAATAGTTGAATATCTATTCATCCTTTCGTGGAGTTGACGATCAGGTTTCAAGGGCGGATACAGTGAAAATTCATATGGAGGGTCGAGTATCACAGCCCAACAGGTGAGGGTCCAGGGGCCGCCTAGGCCCCGGAAGATATGGGGTCCTAGATCGCTGGAAATGCATTCTGAGCGTTTTCCCGGAAATAATACTGATCATAATGTATGCAGATTTATGATTATATTTTAGTCTGCCCTCTTTCAACATTTCCAGGAATAGCCTAGAAAGATAGTTTGCGAGTGTCGACCTATGGAACTAGCGTCTCTCAACAGAAACGTAAATTAGCACAATCGTGATATTTATCCTTAGCATTATAGGTCTAGAATGTATATTGAGTTGTACATGCTAAAGGAATACTATCCCGGTCACGTTATTATACCACATTAAGAAACTATATTGACTTCAAGCGAGGTGTTTATTGATCTGTAGAAAAGGAGGAATATCCTGATAGTACCGTATAACGGAACAATATCCATTGTCTATTTCTGATGCAAAATTGACCTTTCAATCTTTGGTGATATCAGCTGAATATATAACTATTGCGCAATAATATTTCCAACAAGGTCAAAGTACATAGGCCTAGGCTAGCATAGTGTATTAGTGAGTATGTGAGGCAGTATAACAGTATAGGGCCCTGAATTCTAAGAAGATTTGTAACACTAGCATCACGAACTTGACGAAGACTAAGATTTTATTAAATCGGCCGGGGGTATACAAATAGGATAACAAAAAAATGTTCTAATGCTGCTGAAGTTGAATAACCAATTGTTTGGTGGCTTTAGCTGTAGTACAACAGTATAGATGAAGCGATTGTTATCGGTAAACTGCATGATAAGACGTTTAAGGTGCGGACGAGGAAAAGGGCACTACGAGTCGCGGCGGCAATATCGGTATCTTCTAATATCACCATTCATTTCCGTCGATCACATGCATTGAAAAAATGGATTGAAAGGAGGATACACAGAAATCTGCTTAAAATTAGATCTGCAGTAAGCACTCACTGGTTTACTTGTCGGTCATGTAAATCTGCCCCCCCGTCTCCATGTTCTGGGTCATGACCAATCACAGAGCTTCTCCTCGATTTATGGATATATGTTTGAAAATGTCAATGTTAGGCCACAACTGTGTGGGGAAGACCGGTTGACCTCGAGATTCATCAGAGACATGTCTCCTGGAATTGATCATAATATCTAAATTCTATTATTAATGTTCAATGAAGGTCAATCATCATGGTTTCGAGAGAAGAAAATATTAATCTGTTGAAACAAGTTAAAATAGGAGTTTTACATATACCATGCACCTGTAGCCCCCTAGCTGCAAAGTCAGATGGGCCATATGGGTGACATGAATCTGCATGAAAACCCGGGTCTCGGTCCCAGCCACAAGCAAGATGAGGAGTGTTTGTTTTTAGATAAAGTTTTAATCAGATTGGATACGGAGGAGTGGCACCTACATTCAATATAGAGTACCCACAATTTCTAATTAAAATATTGATTATTTTACCATGATTTTTGTCTCAAATGTATACATGCATGTACGTATTGATAAGTTCTTTACAAATGAAGTGAGAAGCGATTATATACTGATTAGTTGAAAACACAAGATTACAGTATATTATATATTTACACAGTGACACGGTAAGCAACGATGTCCTGAATCACAAACAAACTCAAACAGGGAAAATATAATTAACGAGAGGGCCAAGGGCCCTGATTGCCGTCGTTTTTTGAGTCTACTGGACAACCAATCTCACGTTCGGCTATTTCCGTATTGGTGGAAGTCAGTTTTCGCAGCTAAAGTGAGTTTTGGGGCCAGATTGCTGAACAACCTTCAAACAGTTATCTCCCCTTTACGCTATGTCGATCGAGTCTGTCGTCAGACACTTACTCAAACTCCAAGCATGATTACGTGTCTGCTATACTATTATCACTGATAGATGTCAATTATTCATATAGCCTACAACCAGAACATCATTTCACAAACGCACATTTACCCGGTCAATTCAAATCGGTCAAATGAAAATGCTACATGTATTTGGTTCCAACCAGCTACAGATGTGTAGGACAGTAGTATATAAAAACCCGATTGGGTCTTATTTATGCAAATGAGATGACGTCATCGATGACTGAAACTACCTCCAACACAGAAGAGTTCCAATCTAGGGGGAGGTAACTCTGGGTCACTATGGTTCAGGCAAAGGGCCCCTGGGCATGTATTCTTCCGCGGTGATGCGGTCTGGCGGTGATGCGGTCGCGGAAGAAAGTTTCCGCGGAGAAAAAGTAGTCCCTAGACTTGAAATATCCTACATGGTCCGATTGGGTCGAGTGAGGTATCAAAGTGAAGCATTCGTGAAGGGGCATCTGATGCGCTGGGTGTGGGGTTGAAATATCGGCATTCTACGCATGCGCGGTGGCCAAAGGGTATGAAAATAGACGTTTTGGAGCTAGGGGAGCCACTAATGGTCCAATGGGGTCATATGAGTTATCAATGTGAAGCATTCGTGAAGGGGCATCTGACTGGACTAGCGGCTCGGGCGTTGCCACCATTCTGCGCATGCGCAGACAGGGAATTGTGGGAAAAGGGTATGGAAATAGACGTTTTGGGATCTAGGAGAGTCCCTAATGGGCCGATGGAGTCGTATGAGGTATCCATGTGAAGCCTATGTGAGGGGGCATATGACTGGACTAGTGGCTCGAGCGTTGTCACCATTCTACGCATGCGCGGTGGGAAAAGGGTATGGAAATAGACGTTTCGGGATCTAGGGGAGCCCCTAATGGGCCGATGGAGTTGTATGAGGTATCAATATGAAGCCTATGTGAAGTCGTGGGTGGGTGCATGTGAAATTTTTCCTGAAAAAAAACCCCGGAACACGGACTTTATCGAAAAATCCTGGAAAATGCCTATATGGGGTATGGGGGTATATAGGTCGCCGGGCTTAACGGGGCTTGCCTATCAATAGAGTTATCTCCCCTAGTTCCAGGGTGGGTGTATGTAAAAATTTTCCTGAAAAAATACGGAATACGGACTTTATCCTAAATTACGGGAAAATGCCTATATGGGGCATGGGGGTATAGGACCATCCTGGGAAACCTACTTCTAGACATTTGCGGTATAGGTTGTGGGGTCTCGTTTTCTTAGTCTCGTCAAGACAAACATGATAGGAAGTGTCGCGGAGCGAATCGTTGAAATGTTTGGAAAAAGTTCAGGGAGACCCATATAGTCCCATACTAGGGGTATAGGACCAATGTTTGTCCCACTGGGAAACCTACTTCTAGACAATTGCGGTATGGTTGTTTGGATTTGTTTTCTTAGTCTCGTCAAGAGAAACATGATAGGAAGTGTCCCGACACGAAACGGTGAAATTTTTGAAAAAGTACCATATAGCCCCATGTAGTCCCATACTGGGGGTATAGGTCCAATGTTTGTCCCACGGGGAAACCTACTTCTATACATTTGCGGTATGGTTGTTTGGATTTGTTTTCTTAGTCTCGTCAAGACAAACATGATAGGAAGTGTCCCGGCACGAAACGGTGAAATTTTTGGAAAAAGTCACGGAGGTCTGGGTAGGCCCATAGGCTTATACTGCATGGCTATGGGGTATAGGTCCATACTGGGGTGAGTCCCTGGTGGTCCAATGGTGTCGTATGAGGTCTTATTTTGAAGCTCTCATGCAGGAGCACTTGACTACACTAATGGTTCGTCCGTTTTCGATAGGTTGCGCATGCGCAGTCTGGCCGTAGTATAGAAAGCGGGCATTTTGGGGATATGTGGGTGTGTGTTTGGGGTAGAGATGGACCGCTATGGGTCCGAATGGGTCGTGGAAGGTGTCAAAGTGAAGCTTGTGTGGGTTAGAGTCAGAATGGTGTGTTTTTAAGTGCAAGTCGCGTCAATCTGCGCATGCGCAGTTGGCTGTAGTAAGTAAAGTGGCCATTTTGGGGCAGTACAGGAAGGTATTTGGTGTAGAGAGGGACCATCCTTGGTCCGAATGCGTCGTGAGGTGTCATTTTGTAGCTCTTGGGGTGTAGACCCCGATTTGAGGGATGTTCACGTCATCTGTGACGTCATTGGTGACGTCATCAGTACGAGTAGTAGCCAAAGTGGCCATTTTGGGGCAGTACAGGAAGGTATTTGGTGTAGAGAGGGACCATCCTTGGTCCGAATGCGTCGTGTGAGGTGTCATTTTGTAGCTCTTGGGGTGTAGATCCCGATTTCAGGGATGTTCACGTCATCTGTGACGTCATTGGTGACGTCATCAGTACGAGTAGTAGCCAAAGTGGACATTTTGGGGCAGTGAAAGGAAGGTATTTGGTGTAGAGAGGAACCATCCTTGGTCCGAATGCGTCGTATGAGGTGTCATATTGTAGCAACGCCCGCCAACGCCAAGCTTAACGCTTCAACGCCCTGGTGAAATAGCTCAGAAGTTTTGATTTTCTAGATATTCCATGGAATTGTCACTAATTCTTCGAAATGCAGTGACGCCCGTCAACGCTTGTAGTTATGCCTTAACGCTCTAACATAACGCCTTGACGCCATGATGTAGACCGGAGAGAGAACAACAACAAAAACAAGGATCACACATGAGAGAACAACAACAACAAGAAGTTTTTTCATATAGTTTATTTTCCCCAATGTTACATCATACCCACGCTGGGGGAGCCGCGTTGGGTATGTTTACAACTCAAAACGACTCTTGCCCAATCAGAGGCCACCATTTGCATCTATCATATTCGTTCCTGTCCGTTAGATGTATTCTTGTCCAATCAGCAGTCGCCATTTCAGCAAGTTCCATCTTCGGCCATGTTCGCTTTGAACCGTTTATGCTAATCATCGTCGGACAGGCCTGGATATTCTTCGGGCAGCATGTCCTGAAACAGTTGTTTGCGCATTTTGATCGCATTTTCCAGGGCCTCGGTGGATGGTAGCCCCATAGCCTCTTCCAAGTGACGCTTGGTCTTCATGATGGACCTGTGCGTGGGGTCGCCTTTCATTTCAAGCGCTAGTAAGGTATACTGTTCATAGATCGCCATGGCTGTTTTCCTGATGCGGGGGCGCATTTGGGTGTACGTCTGTTGTAAATTATCCTCTCCGGCGTCCTCGATCGCTGCAGCGTAAGTATTGATAGCTGCTGTCACAATACGATCCCAGAAGGTAGGCTCTGCCTCACTTTCCACGGACGCATGCTGACTATCTGAGGTCAAGCTCTCCGTATCACTAGATAGACTCTCAGCAATCTCTGTTTCGGTATCAGTCGATACACTCTCAGCAGTCTCTGTATCAGCATCCCCCTCAACGAACTCCTCGGAGTCTTCAATCCCATGTATATTTTTCTGGTGTCGCATCATATCGTAATGTCTGGTGAACGTGCGTTCGCACTCAGAGCAAGTATAATTCATGTTGACGGTTGAACGTCGACTGTGCGTGTTTTTGGAAATACGCTCGCTTTTATAGACAGTAACGCCCGTCAACGCTTAGCTTAACGCTTCAACGCCCTGGTGAATTAGCTCAGAAGCTCTGATTTCCATGGAATTGACACCAATTCATCGAAATGCAGCGACGTCGTTACGCCTTAACGCCCGTCTCAACGCCTTAACACACTTTCTTAACGCTTTAACGTCGTTTAATGATGCGTTCAAACAAATGTTGCTTTTGTGCTATTGCTCTGACATACGCCGCTTTCCAGTTCATGCCCGAGGTTTTCAACATCGACGCTGTTCTTTCGATTTCCATATGGACTGGTTCCTTGTCCAACAATTTCATATGGGTCACGAGGTCGACATACTGCTGACGTAAAGCCCGTCGTAGTCTGGGTGCCAATCTGTTATGGGCTAAAATTTCGGCTTCCTCTTTCGAATACCCTTTGCGTTGAAACTTGTTTTCTGTGACCTCCAACATCTCGCCCATCTCGGCGTTCATACTTTCTTTGAACAAATCCTTCCATGGCCTCGAGTTCACATTATGTTCTTCAACCTCGGGTTGGTCCTTCACGGTTGGGTGATATTCCGGGACTGGTGGTATGAAGAAGGCCCGCTGTACGGGGGTGGGTTGCTGCTTCACCAAATGTGGACTTGGTGGATGGTGTAGGGGCTGTGGTGATCCCTCGCCGGGTAGCAGGTGGGTCGTCAGCCGGCGATCTTCGGGGGTATGGGCTTTTAAATCTACGAACAGGTAGCCGTACGGACGACTTGTCGCTTCTTGAAACGCCTGCATGAAATGGTCGATGTTCCGAGGATAAATTCGACTACCAAACACACGAATTTGTGCTCTGTCGATGGGGTTGGAGAACAACACAAAGTATTGGCAGTTCAAGGCAATATCTCTGGACGCCTTCCCTTGAGGAAAGAGATTCTGGGTCAAATAGATGACGGACAGATTGCGATGATGGGACCCTTTGGTGAATAGGTCGGCGATTTTCGAGTTGTCCTTGGCCGCACTCATCAGATCATCTAGCACTACCACGTTGGTCTGCTCGGGGTCAAAGTAATACGGTTCGTCTATGTCGTGAGGAATCCCTGGGACGAAACTCACATTCTGTAATCGCGTACTTTCGTAGGCGGGCTGCCATTGGCTATAACGCCAAACAACACGTGTCGGGGCTGGGGTTGCCACACCTTCCTCTAAGAACTTCATTACCCAGGACGTCTTTCCACATGCCGTAGGGCCGCTCACCGTCATCGTATAGGGATGCTCTACAGCACTTGTTGAACCTATAGCGGGACTCGGCGGTGTCTCTTGGTTGTGTTTGCCTTGAATATGCCCGAGCATACTATCGTTTCGAGAGAAGGTTCTCTGACAGAACGTACACGTACACGACATGTTGATCTGTCGACCAATACATAAGGACTGATGAGGGACACATGTTCATTCTTATATGTACAAACACCACCAACACCACAACCACACACTACCACACACACACACACACACACCACACCCACCACCACCACCACCACCGCCACCACCACCACGGGGCGTTGACGGGCGTCAACGCCCGGTGGTGGTGGTGGGAACTCCCGTGTGGCAGAGCTCTGGATCGGGTTTCCTGGAGCTCAAAGCCTGTGGAGCTCAGATCGTCGAACTTTATCTATACACCATGCAAACATATTGTGACTGGTGACCTTGATGTGGTGAGTGATAAGGATCTGAAATTACTCCTGATGAAAGGACCTAAATATAGAGAGCCAAGAAGAATAAATCTGAAGGTCGACCAGAAGATAGTCCTGTCTGCATTAGAACAGGACGTTATTGATTGGTCTAAGCGAGAAAAAGTTGAACCTACAGTACTCGCCGATTGGCTGGACCTCACCAAGAGCAAGGTCGTTGAAACAATCCGCCATATTGACAGAAGTACTCTTCCCCAAGCGAAACAAGTACTGAAAAACCTCAATTCACAAGAAGTTCTAGCAAATCTCCAGAGTAAATTCGTCATAGTCCCAGCAGAAAAAGCTCCGAATAATATAATATTCGTATGTAAATATTACTATTACCACGTGCTGGTTAAAGAATTGAGTGTGGATATATCTTCATCAAATACGTCTACTTACTCCCAAATTGCATTTACTCTGGAAGATTTATTTAACAATCACAAAAAGTTTCTCAGGGAAAGAGGTATTTGTCTTCCAACCAATCATAACGACATACCAAAACTATACTGGACTCTCAAAATGCATAAATCACCATACAAAGCTAGATTCATAGCTGGTTATAGAAGCTGCACCACCAAGCTTCTTTCAACCCTATTGACGAGGGCCCTTCAGGAGGTAAAAGCATTTTGGAAAAGGTATTGCGCCATTATTTCTAAGAACT
>JAVTVY010044523.1:0-21662 GCA_036873755.1 Hanleya hanleyi | reverse complement strand
AAGAGCCTTGAGATAAATAATTTTTAATATCTAAATATATATTTTCTGAACTTTGATGACAGAAGCCCGACATATTGGACATCTAAGGGTGTTGTTGTAATTTGCCGGATGAAAATTGGTTCGTACAAGGTTAAGCGTACATGATGCACAAAGGGATACATGTCGACATGGATGTATCACTATAGTGACTTTGTTCTCCAAACAAACACAACAACACCCCCACATGTGATCGTTAGGTCGGGGAGCATCAAATCTACCCCATCGAAAAATTCTGCGTAAAATTCTGCGTAAAATTCTTCTGAATATAGCCACCCGAAATCTCATAGAATTCCCTTCCATCGTGACGAGCAAAATGGAATGAATAAATATTTACATCATAACTCGTCTATTATAACCAAGGCGCGGACCTCTGCGAAAGCACGTGTTAGAAAGAATGAACAGCGATTTTAAGATGTGTTAGTTTCCAAACGTATACAAGTATTAAATGTGTTAAAAATATCAAATTTTGAGTCTAAACGTATTTTTCTACCATCAAAACCTTTAGAAGTACTAGCATATTTCATATATTTCTATAGCTTGAAACACGTATTTTATTAACATATATTAAAAATATTAATATCACTAATCAATTATCAGTAATTTGTAGAAAACATAGATTAAACAAGCACATTTCTCCCTCCAAAATGTTAAGATTGATTTTTCATATGAATGGCAAAACACATTTGAATGACGCCAATTATGATTTCTAGTGCGATAATATCAATGAAAACAGCCTGACTCGCCTAGGCGCACTGACCGGACAAAAGCTTTGGTCCATCGGCTTGAGGTCACAAAAGGGCGTGCATGTTATTGCCCCTTAGAGTTAATTGATAAGGGCACGTGTCATGTGGCGCGCGCGCGCTCGTGAGAATAGGCAGCTGTAACACACTGTATGTTTTTTCCGTATATATTACCCATTTGTGTTTGTTTCAAACGTATTAATGTATTAAATGTATCAAAAATAATAAATTTAAGTAAAAATTTACCTTTAAAACGTTTTGAAATACTGGCATATTTCATATATTTCCAAAGCTTGAACAATGAATTTTATTTCAGTATAAGTGAAATTATAATAAGATTGATAAACTATTAGTAATTCGTAAAAATATAATGTCTAAGAAGCATAATCGGAACGGTAAAAGCCCCGCTTAAAAACATGTATTATCAATTACACATACTCTCCTAAGTGTTATAATATTTTATATGTAATTTAAGAATTCTATGTCATAAATATCTGTCAGATATTGGTGTCATTATATTGAGTCAAGACTTGAACCAAGGTTTGACCACCGCATAATGAGAGATTCATTCACAAAATGACTGATGCAATCGCAAAATAACAAAAAAGTTTACCACAAACACTTACACAATCATTTACCCGCAAAATAATAATATCACCGTTTAATTATCAGAATTTCGTTAAAAGGTAAAGTCTAACAATCACAATATTTCCCTCAAGTGATGATATCGATTTTCATATATAAAAATAGCGTTTTGTTGAAATTTAGTATCAATATCTGTATGATAACCAAAGTCCAATTGAGTGTGCGAAGAGTTATGAATACCTTGGTACCCTGTTAACCTGGCCTGTACGGCCAAGAAGACTATATTTGCACTAAAGAATGCCATTAATCCCAAAGAACTCACAAATAACTGGGCATGTCACATTTGAATAACGTCAATTAACATTTATACTCGGTTAATATTCTATAGGTCATAAAGAAAGCCAAAGAAACCACAAAAGGGAGTGTTTATCCTATTATTGTCATTAGAGTTAAATGATAATGGCACGGGCTGCGCGCGCAAGAACACATTCAAGCATTCATTTAGATAAAAGAGTTCCTCTAAAGCCGAGAGAGAGGGTCCATTAACAAAGGACACTGTATATTTTACTCTATAGGGTTATTATATCGTGGTCAGTGAGGTATTTAATTGAAGCTATTTATCCGCTCCATACAGGTTTGAAATTCACGTAAAATATTGGACAGCTGTTAGCTATGATAATACATGTATATCATTTTGCTTTAAAACTATGGTGGATATACACAATACAGAATTTTAAGTTTTCAAAAAGATCGTAATGATTGACTGAGTATGTTATTACAGTTTATACTGATATTTTTTTCAAAGAGCTAATGCCATATCCAGTCTCCCGTGTGAGTGTTATTGAGGGAGTGATCTTTTCCTTAAAAAGTTTACCACAAACACTTACAGCTGCATTCACGCCCGCCCCATAATTACCAAATGTTCTATTATTCTCAGGTAGGAATGTTAAGGGTGTGATTGACGGTAATTGTCTGTCAAGAAATAACAATAGAAGTTGGATTTTCCCAATACTGTGAGCAAATACAAATTTCGTCAATTAGCTATTGATGACAATGTAGAGTATGACTCATGGCTCTTTGTTTATGGGGAGTCTATTGTTCTGCCTAGACGCGTCTATACTTGTCGAGAATTAAAGACAAAGGGACAGGTGTATTAACAATAGAACAGGGGTTTTCCCAATACTCTGAGCAAATACAAACTTCGTCAATTTAGCTATTGATGACAATGTAGAGTATGACTCATGGTTCTTTGTTTATGGGGAGTCTACTGTTCTGCTTAGACGCGTCTATACTTGTCGAGAACTAAAGACAAAGGAACAGCAATTAGCAAGAAATAAGAATAGAATAGGGGTTTTTCCAATACCGTCAGTGTGTGGGCAAATGACTCATAGCTCTTTGTTTGTGGGGAGTCTGCATAGATGCAAGTCTGTACATCTTGAGAATACAAGACAAAGGGATAGGTGTACTAATAATAGAACATGGGTTTTCCCAATGATGTCAGGATCTAAAAATAGAACCGAGGTGATGCTGTATAAACAGAACTTACATATGAACACAAGGAGTATTACGTATTAAAACAATGAGCATTAGATATTAAGTAGCAGGGAATACTACATATGAAGTACCAAAACGGGGATTATTAGATATTAAGTAACAAAAACACTATTTTGGGCATTATTACATATAAGATTGTGTCAGAAGCAAGGTGACTTGGGTGAAAATACTGTGATTTTTGATATATATAAAGTGTAGACAAAATATATTCCAGTCAAGAATACACATGTAAATACCTATGTAATCTATTTGGTGGGCCGCGAAATCCCTAAGGGAAGCGGCCATTAAAAGTCAATAAATCAATCAAACATATGAGATAAAAAGGACTAATACATATGAAGTAACAAAACGGGGATTATTAGATATTAAGTAACAAAAACACTATTTTGGGCATTATTACATATAAGATTGTGTCAGCAGCAAGGTGACTTGGGTGAAAATACTGTGATTTTTGATATTGATCATGAAGTTCATGTCTCATTAAGACCTCATTTTGACATCATAATTACACGAAACATGTTTAAATGTGATACAGTCATTTAGTGTAATTTACAGCCATTCCAACAATACCAGTTTTCCCCATATAATGTCACCGGACAATGTACCTTTCCCACACGGTGAGGTAAGGCGGGTCCCAACAAGACCGGTGGACAAGAATAACAGCCGAAGTGGTCCTCCCTCACCGCTACCGCCCCAGTACGGTTAATACATTAACCAGTAAATCAACCGACAACGATGATAAACATACCTTTTAGGGACTAAAGAGATGTTCCGAAAGAGGACTTCCAACTATGCACAATTATTCTATATTTTCAAAATGCCCCTCGATATTTAGTCACTCAGTGACTTGTAAACGGTTACATGGGTCGGTCCCATTATACAGACTTTATAGTAAACATAATACAGACTGAATTTAACGAGAGGGGAAAAATGGGTGAGTAGTATAGAAAGAAAGCAATATCATGTACGCATGATTGGACTATCCTCGCTCTAAATGAGCTACTATTGAACCGTGTGGGGGTAGACTATAGTAATACAATTCAGACAGACTGAGTAGTAGAGAAAGCGAAAAGCGGAAACACTGTGACCTTTGTGGAGAGATCTTTAGTTATGGGATGGGACCTGTCCGATAAACAACATGAATTATAGTATATGTGGGCAGATAAAATTTAACTATTGATGACAATGTAGAGTATGACTCATGGCTCTTTGTTTATTGTTTATTGTTCTGTTTAGACGCGTCTGTACTTATCGAACCAGGCAGTTATAGCTGTTAAATTTAGTTCAGGGGATAATTTCGTGTATCCAGCCGATGACCCAGTTAATTAATAATTCAATCAATCACTGAATGCAATAATCCGCATAATGAGGGAATCATTCATTCATTCAATAATCCGCGTAATGAGGGATTCATTCAATCTTCCACAAACTCGCTGATGCAATCACAAAATCACTGATACAATCAGAAAATAACTGATGCAATCACAAAATCACTGATGCAATCACAAAATCACTGATGCAATCACAAAATCACTGAATCAATCATTTACACAATCACAAAATCACTGATGCAATCATTACATAATCATACAATCACTGATGCAATCATTTACATAATCACAAAATCACTGATGCAATCATTTACACAATCATACAATCACTGATGCAATCACAAAATCACTGATGTAATCATAAAATCACTGATGCAATCACAAAATCACTGAATCAATCATTTACACAATCACAAAATCACTGATGCAATCATTTATATAATCATTCAATCACTGATGCAATCATTTACATAATCATACAATCACTGATGCAATCACTAAATCACTGATGCAATCACATAATCACTAACAATAACTACATATACTTACACATTCACAGACTGATTCATGGGAGTCCATTGTTCTGCTTAGACGCGTCTGTACTTGTCGAGAATTAAAGATAAAGGGACAGGAGTATTAACAATAGTATGACTCACCACGGGGGCACGTTTGTCGAGAACTAAAGACAAAGGCGCAGGCAATAACAAAAGAACACGGGTTTTCGCAATACTGTGGGCAGATAAAATTTTAGCTATGAAGACAATCGATAGCGTGACTCATCGCTCTTCGTCTATGAGGAGACCATTGTTCTGCCTAGACGCGTCTGTACTTGTCGAGAACTAACAAAAGAACAAGAAATAACAATAGAACAGGGGTTTTCCCAATGATGTCATGATCTAAAAATAGAACTGAGGTGATGCTCTATTTTAAGGAGTATTATATATGAAGTAACAAAACGGGGAATATTACTTCGTAAGTAACAAAACATATTATGTAAAAAAATTAGGGATTATCACATATTAAGTAACAAAAACACTATTTTGTGGAGTATTACATAATACGTTGTCCTTCAACCCCCCAAACACCCTCTACTACTCTTCTCTCGCACTTTAACAGTCTACTTCCACTCTGCACATTATCGCCTCTCTTAATTCTAACTTCAACACTCTGCAACTTCTCACCTCTTACTTACCAATAGAAGCATATGATATTGGAGTTTTCTCCACAGTCACAGTCTCTCACCTTTCTGCACAGTATCATCACGATAAATCTCCATCTCCTCTCCACGATCGTCAAGCACCACATAAGGGTCATGCCATACGTGGACACGTGAACAAAATTACATCACAAATCAATAGTTAAATCCTTAATCAAATCTCTCATGAGACTTTCCGGTCAATGCTTTTGGTGTTCTCTGAATGCAACCACCATGTTAACATTAGAAACAAATAACGATGCCGGAGTCCTGACAAGAAGTTATATGACCCCACCGGGTGGCGTGAGTGAGTGAATAGAATTTAACGTCGCTTTCACAATATTTCAGCTATATCGCGACGAACCAACTAAGGACCACCCAGCCAAGTTGCGTTTCTGCTACTTCAAAGAAGAAATCTTTGAAGCAGCATGGAACCATCCACTCTACATCCACCCGATAAAAACACTGTGAACAGCTCACAAGACACAGACAGGACGTTTACATGGTGCAATACAGACAATTGATATTACAGTGCTAGACATCACAGTATCATGTTCCTGTTGCTCCTCAGCAAAATGCATTGAGACAAATATACAGACTTCATATTCCTAAAATCTCACGAGAATCAAAAGTGATCCCTGATTTGTATCCCAGCCACGCTTTTATTGTAGCTGTGCATTTGGATATCTTGAATGGCATGTTCATGTAGCCCCTAGCATCGGCTTGAGCGGTATTAGATACAAATATTTAATAGCGATAATGTCATTATCAAGTAATCCGATGGAAAACGAAGAACTATGCCACCGCCAAATAGAAAATAACGACCCAAACGAGGGACTATTTACAGAATGCAAATTGTCATTTAGAACAAACACCTGTGAGATCCGATGACGAATAAGTGCTTCATTCTCCATCATGTTTACAAACTATAATCCGCTTCCGCGGAGAAAAAGTAGTCCCCAGACTTCAAATACGCTGCATGGTCCGATTGGGTCGTATGGGGTATCAATGTGAAGCATTCGTGAAGGGGCATCTGATGGGCTGGGTGTGGGGTTGAAATATCGTCATTCTGCGCATGCGCGGTGGACAAACGGTGCGGAAATAGACGTGTTGGGGTCTAGGGCAGCCACTAATGGTCCAATTGGGGCATATGAGGTATCAATGTGAAGCCTATATGAGGGGGCATCCGACGGGGTGGGTGTGGGGTTGGAATATCGACATTCCGCATGCGCAGTAGACCAAGGGTATGGAAATAGACATTTTGGGATCTAGGGGTGCCACTATTGGGCCGATTAGTGGAGTGAGGTATCATGTGAAGCCGTGAAGGGGCATCTACTGGACTAGCGGCTCGGGCGTTGTCACATTCTGCGCATGCGTAGACAGGGAATTGTGGGAAAAGGGTATGGAAATAGACGTTTTGGGATCTAGGGGGTGGGCCGATGGAGTCGTATGAGGTATCAAAGTGAATGAGGGGCATCCCACGGGCTGGGTGAGACGTGAAACTTTCTGCGCATGCGCAGTAGACCAAGGGTATGGAAATAGACATTTTGGGATCTAGGGGTGCCACTATTGGGCCGATTGGGTGGAGTGAGGTATCAATGTGAAACCTGTGTGAGGGGGCATCCGGCTGGACTAGTGTCTCGGCCGTTGTCAACATTCTGCGCATGCGCAGACAGGGAATTGTGGGAAAAGGGTATGGAAATAGACGTTTTGGTGTCGAGGTGGGCCACTCGTGGTACGATGGAGTCGTATGAGGCATCATTGTGAAGCATCCGTGAAGGAGCATCCGACGGGCTGGGTGAGACGTGGAACTTACGTCATTTTGCGCATGCACAGTAGACCAAGGGTATGGAAATAGACGTTTTGGGATCTAGGGGAGCCCCTAGTGGGCCGATTGGGTCGAGTGAGGTATCAATGTGAAGCTTATGTTAGGGAGCATCCGCAAGGACTAGCGTCTCGTCCGGCTTTGACATTCTGCGCATGCGCAGACAGGGAATTGTGGGAAAAGGGTATGGAAATAGACGTTTTCGGGTCTAGATGGGCCACTATGGGTCCGCGATGGAGTCGTATGAGGTCTTATTTTGAAGCTCTCGTGAAGGAGCATCCGTCTGGACTCCTGGTTCATCCGTGTTCAAGAGTCTGCGCATGCGCAGTCTGGTCGTCGTATAGAAATATACACATGGGAGTGTGTTTGGGGTACTAAACCCCTATGGGTCTAGGGTTGTGGTTTGGTGGTGTGGGATCTGCGCAAGTGTGTGTGACGTCACTTCGGATTTCACTAAAACTACCGCCGAACACAGAAGAGTTTCAATTTTTCCTTAGACCTTATGCATGTACTTTCAACATCCGGGTTTCCCACCGCCTGTATGGAATGCATGTATCCCGTAGAGCTACGTATAGGCGCGCATATGTGACAGGGTCCCACTCTGGATCCCACACCTCCATTCCTACTGTTGCAGAGCCATGACGGAGACCTATCCCTATGCGACTCGCATTTTACAGCATGCGACCGTGGTTAATTCACTCAGGGGTTACCGAGCAGTGATTCGATCCATGTTAGCAGATGGCAACGACAACGAGGGGCGACGCCAGTTCCTGAAAGAGTTCACAGAAGCGGTCCTCTACAGATTGGACTCGATGGAGGGGTGTGCTATCACTCACCACTACTGGACTATGACAGCTATCCTTGATGCCCGGGATATGGACCACGAGCGCTCACGCTGGAACCAGCGACGGCTCGTTGGCCTCGTCATGGCTTTTGCCCTATTGACCCTGACGCTGTGGTAATGACAACGACAGAAAAAGAACGGCTCTTTAGAGTCTCCACGCATGCGCTTATGTGCAACGGATATATACGAGGGTCAGTCACAGTGTGCGTCATTCACCGTTCGTCATTGGGTCAACCATGTCACCGAGGGACCTGACCATAAATACGAGAGACAGTCAAAGTATGTGTCATTCACCGTTCGTCATTGGGTCAACCATGTCGCCAGTCCTACGAGCCATCCTTCCCCTTACACCCCAGGTGGGGTTACACGTCTATGAAGATAAAGTCACCATCGTTGAAGACCGTGGAGAGGTTTGCTGAACGCGCGCCGAGACCGTATCGAATACGGTTACGCTACACCGGAACGGCTGGACCAAATTTAAACGGGTGTTGAGCGGTGAGCTCGACGGAAACCTCATCTACATAGACAATGCCATCTACGTACACCGTGGACTCTTCCCACGCCTGAGCCGTTACCAAGACCCTACGCGAGGCTTCACCCTAGACCGCGATCTGTGGACAGCCTTCGAGAAAGTGGTGCCTATTGTGGACCAGCTGTTTACACCGGACGAGCAGTCAGCTGATCAGTTGGGGTGGGATCGTGCCCTGAGTGAACCCAATGAACAAATGACCAAACCTAGCAATGAACCAGACGAGGATGCCATTGATTATCCGGCTACACTCAGTCAGCCCAGTGACAATTGCATCCATACAACGCAGGCCGGTACGGCATCGGAACCCAAATGAAAGCAGCCAGAAAGGAACTGTGACCCCAGCGCCAGATATTCACAGACAATTTGGGGTGTACGTTTCATGTAGCAAGCCCATAATGCACCATGCTCTGACGTCATAAACTTTTCTTCCCTATAAATACGAGGGACCGTCGAATTTTGTACCATTCACGCACTGACCATGACGGAGCATATAATACAGGCGTTTCTCAGCTTGACACCCGAAGTCTCCCTGCACGTCTATGCGGATAAGGTCGATATCATGGAGGAGGTGGGAGACATCTGTGATGCGGACCCTACACAACCGTGCCCGGCTCACATTCGTCTGTTCCGGGCGGGCTGGATCAAATTAAAACGGGTGTTGTCTGGTGAACTGGACGGCGACCTCATCCACTTGTCACGATGTGTACGTCCGACGAGGCCCCTTCTTCGCTCAATTGGCTCGACTAGATGGGGGTACAGTACATTTTACCCTTCACCCAGTTCTATGGTCTGCATTGGAAGATGCCGTGGCAGATGTGGATCAAGTGCTTATCAAGTGACTCAGTCAACCTAGGATATATGCAACGGTGGTAGAACCCGAATATCAGACTTCGTTATAAATAAACCATATTCCCCGGTCCATTATCATTTTGTCACCATGAAGCGCTGGGAGAAGGTGTTGGATAACTTATACTACAGTCCCGACAGTCAGGCGGCCTATAGTGCATTGTCGGCTCTCTATCGAGCGGCCAAACTCCAGGGGATACAACGTGCCCAAGTCCGAGAGTGGTTAAAAAAACAACACACCTATACCTTACATCGAGCTGCCCGCCGCCATTTTCCACGGAACCGGGTCATCGTGGGAGGACTAGATGCCCAATGGCAAGCGGATTTGGTCGATATGAGCGCCTTTGCCAAACATAAGAATGGGAATCGGTATATCTTGACGTGCATCGATATCCTGTCAAAGTATGCGTGGGTGGTACCCATACGGACGAAAACGGGGGCGAATCTCATAGCGGCGTTGAAACTCAACTACTTAGATAAAGGATTGGACATCATTAATTTACCTCGAATCCTGAATGATCCAGAGGTACGCAAGACTGTACCAAACTATTTTAAGTTCACAGAACCTCCTTGCATTTCACATAAGTATGCTAAATCTATAGCCACCAAAATATTCAATTACTCCAATGCTGTCCAGGAGTTTGACTGGAACTTATACACGTCAGGAGGCTATAGTTGTGATTGTGAATTGTCGAACTTTATCTATACACCATGCAAACATATTGTGACTGGTGACCTTGATGTGGTGAGTGATAAGGATCTGAAATTACTCCAGATGAAAGGACCTAAATATAGAGAGCCAAGAAGAATAAATCTGAAGGCCGATCAGAAGATAGTCCTGTCTGCATTGGAACAGTACGTTATTGATTGGTCTAAGCGAGAAAAAGTTGAACCTACAATACTCGCTGATTGGCTGAACCTCACCAAGAGCAAGGTCGTTGAAACATTCCGCCATATTGACAGAGGTACTCTTCCCCAAGCAAAATAAGTTCTGAGAAACCTCAATTCGCAAGAAGTTCTAGCAAATCTCCAGAGTAAATTCGTCATAGTCCCAGCAGACAAAGCTCCGAATAATATAATATTCATATGTAAATATTACTATTACCAGGTGCTGGTTAAAGAATTGAGTGTAGATATATCTTCATCAAATACGTCTACTTACTCCCAAACTACATTTACTCTGGATGATTTATTTAACAATCAAAAAAAGTTTCTCAGGGAAAGAGGTATTTGTCTTCCAACCAATCATAACGACATACCAAAACTATACTAGACTCCCAAAATGCATAAATCACCATACAAAGCTAGATTCATAGCCGGTTCTAGAAGCTGCACCACCAAGCTTCTTTCAACCCTATTGACGAGGGCCCTTCAGGAGGTAAAAGCATTTGGGGAAAGGTATTGCGCCATTATTTCTAAGAACTCTGGCGTTGAATGTATGTGGATATTGAAAAACTCAAAATGTCTTACGGAGGAACTTGATGCTAAAGGTCACATACCGTACAGACATGTATCCACATGGGATTTCTCGAGTCTCTATACTACAGTCCCTCATCAGGACCTTATTGACCGTCTAAGTTCATTAATAGTATCTGTGTTCAAGAAAACTGATCGTAGATATATTAATGTCGGAAGCCATAAAGCATTCTTTAGCTCTACTACATACAGGAGATATCATTCATGGGATGTTTCGTTGTTTATAGAGTTGCTTGAATTTCTCATTAAAAATATCTATGTGAAATTTGGCAACACAATATATCAGCAGCATATAGGTATTCCAATGGGTACTAATTGTGCACCCCTGTTGGCTGACCTGTATCTGTTCTCTTATGAATAGGACTATATGCAGGCGCTTTCAAAAACCGATCCATTCAAAGCCCGTTCCTTCTCATTCACCAAACGCTATATAGACGATCTTCTCGCTGTGGATAATCGCTATATAAATGACGCAGTGAAGGATATATATCCACCTTCACTGGATTTGAAGGAAACTACAGATAGCCCTACAGGCACATCATATTTAGATCTATATCTCAATAAAAATGAAGCCGGCATTCTCTCTCGTCGACTTTATGACAAGAGAGATGATTACAATTTCGACATCGTAAACTATCCCTTTCTGGACAGTAATATTCCAGTGGGACCTGCATATGGCGTATACATATCTCGCTTAGTAGCATTTGCTAGATCCTGTGTTAAATGTGACGATTTTAATCAACGTCACAAAACATTGGTGCAGAAACTTAAAAAACAGGGCTATTCCACCAAGCGCCTACACTCAAAGTTTCTCAAATTTGGCGATACATATCGCATGCTGATAGCAAAATACGAACGTAGCGTGCAAGATCTATGGCGCTACGTTTCGTAACTTGTGTCTAATTCCGCTTAACCCGGGGCTAGGGGCCGTATGAACCCATGTACTTCAAGATCCTCATGGTACTCATATGAACAGTCACAATCAAAGCGTGACTGAGATACATCATTCTTAGATGACGACTTTACAACGAATATTATGGATTAAGAATACTGATCAGCGATACGGATTTGATATTTTTGGAACATCATGATGTCTTGCCGCATCATTGAAAACTGTTGACCGCTTCTCTCTTGCAGGAAACAAGCCTATGTTTATGTATACTATGATTGTCTTTTTGAATTTGGTGCTAATACTGTTATGTGGAAAATGGAATAGGTCTTTGGATTATGGACGCAGATATTCTCTAATGGACGACGGCTGGATTATGAATGACGGACTAGACGCTTGTAATTGTACCCCATACAATCGCAACGAACACCGAAGAAGGAGTTCAAGGTCGGGGACCCTGTACGGATCAGTAAAGTCAAGGGCAAGTTCGAGAAAAGTTACTTGCCCAACTGGAGCGATGAGCACTTCCTGATTAAACGGCGTCTACCCCGACAGCGGCGAGTCTATGAACTGGAAGATCTTCAAGGGGAACCGTTGCTAGGGACGTTTTAAGAGCTGGAATTACAACCTGTCGTAAAAACAAAGCAAGACTATTATACGGTGGAACGCATCCTAAAAACCGAACGTCGACGTGGCATCCAATTTTATTCCGTCAAATGGCAAGGCTGGCCCAGTTCCTTCAATTCCTGGGTCGCGGCCAACCAGGTGAAACGACTATAAAACCAGACACCACCGCCATCATCCTGCATTCCACGTTCGACCATGAACACAGTACAATCGTCTCTGAACACAGCGTCTCCCAAAACGCGCAAAGCACAAGTGGGCTTTGTAGTGATATTGCTAACCCCGCTGAGTGTGTTGTATGGAGGTGTGTTTTACGACGAAGCCTATCTCAGCACTCTACTCATCCCACCAAAGACACACCCACCTGCCGCCAGTCAAACCAGTGTACAGATAGCACCAGTCAACCCCGTGACCGAAACCAGCCCAGTCATCACCACCACCACACCCCGTGTACAGGCTACATCGAGTATACACCTACACCAAGTGCATCTACTACGTCTGAAAATCTACCGGATTTCATCACTCACAGTGAACGCCCATCGACAACGGTACCAAATCTCGACGCATCGACGACCGCAGTTCACTCGTACCAAATTTACAAGAGTGGGTTACCACGACAGCGGATACACCTCCAACCATGGACCCTCGGTGGCAACACCCCTTCGTCAGGAAGCTCCTCGAACACGCCGACAGCATGATTACTCCACCCGTTGCCCGAGTCGTGTGGTGTTACGGAGAATGGCAGGCGGCGTACGCACCAATGCCCCAGATCACGTTCGTGAAAGGGCTACCCAACCTGGTCGATTTGGAACCGGACACCTTGGTGGTACTGGATGATCTCATGGCGGAGACGGATGCGCGGGTCACCCAACTCTTTACCAAAGGCAGCCATCATCGACATCTCCGCATCATCTACATTGTGCAGAATCTGTTCAGTAAAAACAAAGAACATCGGAACATCAGGTTAAATGCCCACTACCTGGTGGTCTTCAAAAACCCGAGAGATACCACTCAAGTGCTGCACCTGGCGAGACAGATGTACCCTGGACGCACTGCGTTTGCGTTGGAAGCCTTTAAAGATGCGACAATCCCTCAGCACGGGTATATGCTCTTCGACCTGAAGCAAGCCACTCCCGACCACCTTCGCCTACGGACCGGTATCTTTCCCGGAGAGACCCACCACGTGTACATGCAAAAATAATGTAAACACACCCACAGTGGTTCCCCCGCAGCTGGGGTGTGTGTTTGATGTTGGGGATAATAAAAGAATTAATACCACATCATGGTTGACTTTTGTCTCTGTTCAATATTCACGAGGTAGGTAGTTAAAAAGGGCAGGGTTGTGGGTTCTAGCATCAGTTGTACATGATGTCTGCTCGAGTACGGAAGCATGCTCCGACGCTCCGTGTATTGAAGACGGCCCCACCCGAGTTGGTTCGAACCATTGTACGCGGCGCAGACCCTGCTCTCGTGTGCTGTCTGTGTGAGATTGGACTCAATATCTTAAAAGGCAACGTACCACTGACTCCGGCTCAGAAGGCAAAGTTGGCCAAGCATAAGACAGGTCTGCGAACCTTAGTCCAGAAGCGAGTCTCTCAAACACAAAAGAAAAAGGTGTTACAGCAAGGCGGCTTTCTCGGAGCCATTTTAGCACCGTTGGCGGCTTCTGTGTTGGGTCCAGTATTGGGTGGACTGTTCGGCCGACAATGAACCACACGAAAAAATGGTCCTCGTCGAACCTCGGCTCCTTCAAAACCTCCAATCACCGTACCCCGTACCCTCTACGGTGAAGACGATAAACACACTCGATGAAGAGATGCGTCAGATCTTACAACGACCGGGGTTAAGCGACAGTGAGAAAGTACAACAGCACAATGAAACGCTTCAGCGGTACATGACGTTCATGGACCAATACCCTCTCTACCCCAGCAGCACCACCACCACCAACCTCAGCACCGCTCCAACAGCCGCCATTACCAGGGGTACCACCCACAGCCCCACAGTGGGTCGAAGACGAAGTCCTGAAGAGTGTACCTGCATCGTTCAAGAAACAAGCTGGCTTGGTATCACAACGGATGAAACAGAATCCTAACATGACTTGGAATGATAAAGGTGAATTGCTGGTACAGAATCAGGTGGTCCCCGGTACCCACATGACGGATTTAGTGAATGACCTGATGCGTCAACGCAGATCGCACACGAATCCTCGCGGATGAGAGGTCTTCGCTCAAGGCTTGAAAGACATGCATGTACCACAGGAATTGGTGGGGAACCCTCAGCGCTGGGCCTGGATGCAGCGTGAATCGCCGGGGCACGCACAACGACAGACTCCACAACATTCTTGGGAAACCGAGTGGGAACCGGACTCTCCCCCACCACCTACTTTTTCACCCCTTTTACCACGCCATCCCCTGCAACCACAAAGATCTAAGTCACCGCGACCATCACGACGATTAGCGCCCAAGGGTTGGGAGAAGTATTAAAACCAACAGCAGCAGCAGGAAAGCTCAGTCGTCATGTTTTACCTCACCCTACCCAGTAACAGCTCGGCTGATGTGTTTCCTGACAACACCTTGACCAAGTACGTGACCCAGTCACCGCAACCGTTGCATTTACCTGGACGCTGGGAATGTGGACTCGTGGATATCCAATACCCTTACTCGTGGTACAACGTGCGAGGTGGTGACGTGTGGTAGAAGGTGACCTACGAAGGACAAGAAACCCGACTCACCCTACCCGAAGGCCAATACGATACTCCCAAGGAGTGCATGGGTGGGCTGAGAAATCAGATGCATTATAAGTCTCTATGGGACGTCACGAATACTTCACAACCCATAAAAACTTTCCCCTTCAAAAATCATGTGGACTTCGATTACAACGCACACAACGACAAGGCCAGTCTCACTCTCAGCCCCAACGTGAGTGTCGAAATCAGTCCTACCCTACAGCAAATGCTGGGTTTCGATCTACAGGGGTACGCTGGCCCCACCAGCGAGACAGGCCACATCCCGATGGACATGCGTGGTGGTATGTATGGCCTGTACATCTACTCAGACATGGTCGATGCACACATTGTCGGAGACAGCAACGTATCTCTACTACGCGTCTGCCCGGTGAAATTCAAGTATGGAGCTCAAGTCACCCACAGTTTCAGGTACCGTACATCGTTTATCTACCGGTCAGTCAGACCGATATTAGCTCCATCGTCATCAATATAAGAGACGACACCAGTCAACCGATCGCATTCGAACGTGGGAAAGTGGTGCTGACACTTCATTTTCGTCAAGTCCGAGCGGTTCACTTTGCATAATCAAGGTGCCTTACGAGTGTGATGCACGCAGCTATATGGACTATTATGCCCAACAGGCCGGAGGTAGCTTCCCGGTCTTTGTAGGTACACGCATGCAACGAGGACACGGGCTGGGGAACATACTCGGGAGCATCGTCAAAACGTTCCTGCCCTTGGTGACGCGTGGGGTCAAAGCAATCGGCAAACAAGCGGTACGCAGTGGACTGCAAGTCGCGGGTGATGTCATGGGCGGTGCGGCACCCAAAGAAGCACTGAAATGCCGAGCCAAAGAAGCAGGAGGCGTCTTGTTCGCCAAAGCACAACGCACCGTAGGGAATAAAAGACCCGCACCACCGAGACCACGCACCAGTCGAAGACCGACCCAGTGACGACGCACATCGAAGACCCAGGATATCTTTTCTTAAAGGTCAACCCAAACGGAATTTTTTTTGGTCTAAAAATCCTTAAAAATCATAGTTCATACTTCACTTTGTATGAAAAAAATATTGAAAAAATTCTAATCTGATCAGAAACACACGTAATATGGGAGCAAAGTGGGCTTTTTCACACTTTCACAGCTGGGTTGATGACGTCACGCAGGGAAGTTGCCTGAGAAAAAACAGCGGATAACATGGAAAGCGAGTGCAGTCAGAGCTCTGGTTCAGATGTCGATTCGAGCGATATCAGCTGCTTAGATGGAAATATTTTTCGCCAAGAAGATGAAATAGTCATAGAGGAGGATGATGACCGGCAAATTAACAGTTGTTTGCAGACCAACGTCGGAATTCAGCCCTATCAATTTGAGCCGTACGGCTCCGATTCTGACAGTGACAACCACTCGGACAACGTGAAACTCGACGACGACAGGTTTCGGAGAGGTCGTTTGTTGAATACAGATTGGTATGCAACTTGACTGGAAACCTTATTATCGTCATCTAAAAGACCAAATGTCCATATATTTCAAACTGTATTGAATGTAGAACGATTCTGTGATGTAAAGAACGAGCACATCTGTGTTGTTATTGTTGTTACTGACCGAGGCAGCCTTTTCGAGGGGATAAACTCCGGGATTCGGCAGTATGGACAGTAAACTGTTGATAACTCTACTGATATACGTCCGATTTGAATTTTGTTTGTTTTCCCATAATCCCCATGAAATACCAATTTCAGAATTATATAGTTTGATAAAAAAACTTTGGACATTCATGGCGAAAAGTAAGCCGTGGTGAGTGGATCGGCATTCACATTTGCTCAATTTTCGACAAATTACCTCAATTAAATTGAAATCGAATGATATTCCCACAATCTCAAATGTCAAGGGATTATGAAAGTATTATTATCACTTCTGTATCTACAGCCATTCACTCCAATTGGTGTTTTTTATTTACGTATATATATTTATGAAAGATCATTTTATTATTATTAAATAATATGAAATAGAGACTCATCCAGTCTAACCTGTATAGGTGCTCAAGCAACTCACGTGAGAGCGAGCAGGGCAAGTACAGCCGTCTGCCTGCCCGAGGCCTCGCTTGCAGGCTAGGTTCGTTCAGCCGATGTCCGTGATAGATTCTCCTTGTCCGATTTCTTTGCCGTCACATTCTGATTGTTCTTAGGTTTGGTAGTTGGAATAGCTGTTCTCTTTAGTTTTGGTTTGTACCCGAACTCAACTGCTACGCTGTAGATGTCCTCGAATGATGTTTAATTTCTGTCAAAATGTGCCGAGCAAATTATACGAGTACTGGCTCGGGCCCTCTTTCCACACTCTCGTGTTGCGTACAAATTTCGTCCAATTTGCAGCGATTTTCTCGTCTTTAGGCCACAAATGAATACTAACACCGTCATCTGTAGTAAAACTGCAACCTCCCACTACAACGTCGCGGCATATTTAACAAATCATGCCCCGATACTCCGAAAATCTCCAGGAATCAGCAGCTACTTACGACTGTGGTATACGGCTTTAACATAGAGAATACAAGACGGCTTCCCTCCGTGACGTCACAGCTGGAATTGACAGGAGAACGATTTTCACCTTTCAAACGGCAATATCTCGACAACCAGACTGCACAAAATTATGAAAAAAATATCATTATTTTCAGAATCGAAAGGACTATTTTTTTATATTTTTGACCTCCGAGCGTTTGGGTTGACCTTTAAAGATGGCTTTCACCCATGCCGAGTCGTGTCCTTCTACCAACAGTAAACTTGATTTATGGACCGTCCCACCCACACAGACCAGTGCCGAAGAGGGTCAATGGGTGGAACATCTTCCCCTTTCCAGCATTACAGACACAGGCCCAATTGAATTCACCATCACCAACGCAGATACGACCTACCTGGATTTAGCCCATACGTACCTGTTCGTGAAAGCTAAAATCACCAATAAAGATGGGTCTGTCCTCAATTACAACAAATATAAGGGAAGTGGGAAGAGGTGCCGACATACTGACTGCGTCATATGACTTCACAGAATAGTCTTCTGGTAAACCTATTCTAATGCACATACCAAGAATCTAACGATATGTGTTGTATCTCAGGTACGCTTTTATTGTACCTGTTCATGTAGCAACTCGAATGATATGACCACACGGCCCCTAGCACCGGCATAAGCGGTATTAGATACAAATCTAGAGAGCTATGATGGAAATGCTCTGACAACTCGTATACTGGTAATTGGTGAGCTGTTTCGCTGTGACAACTCGTACATCAAAGCAGATGCACCCGTGGGTCCAGTGAATCTCTGGCTTCATTCGCTATTCCAGCAAGTGGATATAGCCCTCAGTGATAAACTGGTGAGCGCCTCAACGAACACGTACCCGTACCGAACCTACATCGAAACACTGTTATCCTACGGGCGTGACGCTAAAAAGTCGTATTTGATAGCGCCGTTGTTCTACCGAGATACCCCAGGCAAGATGGAAGCGGGTCCCGATAATGACGGCTATACGGAGAGAGCAGATGTCACAGCAGAGAGTCACTCGGTCGATATGATGGAACGTCTGCATGCGGACTTATTCATGCAGGGCCGATACCTCTTGAATGGAATATCTGTCAAAATACGACTAGTGCGCACAACGCTTGCGTTTGCCTTGATGGCCCCGAGTGAGGACCACGAGTATAACATTGTCATCCAAGAGGCCAGTCTGTTTGTACGCAAAGTGAAACCGAGCCCAGGTGTACAGTTGGGGCACATCAGAGCCTTGGAGAAAAAAACAGCTTAGTACCCGATTCGACGAGTACAGGCCAAGGTCTTTTCCGTCCCTAAAGGGAATATGATTGTCAATCAAGAAAACCTGTTCCTGGGGATTTGCTCAAGCGTTTAACCCTAGGATGTGTGGAGAACGTCAGTTATAATGGGACTCTCTCGAGGAATCCGTTCAACCTAAAAGCGTTCAACATCAATTTCGTGGCCCTGCATGTGGATGGTCAACAGGTACCGGCACGGCCCTTACAGCCTAACTTCGGAACGGCCAATTACATCCGGAGCTATCTGAACCTCTTCACAGCAACTGGCCAAATCAACCAAGACGAGGGAAATATGATCAGGCGAGACGATTTCGGCAAAGGATACACATTGTTCTGTTTCGATCTGACCCCCACCTTAGACAACGACCATCAACTGAGTCTCGTTAAGAAAGGCAACTTATGCTTGGAACTGCATTTCGGGACACCTTTACCGAAAACCGTCAATGTGATTTGCTACGCTGAGTTTGACAACATTATTCAAATCGATAAAAGCCGTAACGTCCTGTGTGATTACGCCACCTAACATGGATACAGAGCAGATAACCAACGTGCTGGAGACTGACCCAGGAGCACGTATGGTCTTTCAAGGAGTGTTCGCCCGAGATGTGTTCCCATTAGGCCGTGTGTATCCTGCTGCTTACGTCCTGAATACAGACCCGATGGATCGGCCCGGCCAACACTGGGTGGCCGTGTACTTGACAGAAGAGCAGGGCGAATACTTTGACCCGTACGGCCTACCACCCCTCCATCCCGATTTAACAGACTTCATGGATCAAGGCACAGAGACGTGGTGTTGGAATACCAAAACGTTGCAAAGCCTAACCAGTAGTGTGTGCGGACAATATTGCTTGTTTTACCTGTACCATCGATGTCGGGGACATTCCATGCAGACGATCGTCCACATGTTTGACGAGTACCCCAAGGCCGAGGACCGAGATGTACTCGTGTATGACTGGGCTGCCGTTCATTTCAATGTACAAGTCCCGTTCTGGGCTTAAGTTTTTTCACGTAAAGCCCCCTGTTCTGGGCTTCAGTTTTTTCACGTGGTTGCTCTCACAATGTTGTTGTTCACTGAATAAAAAAAATGAGATCTCAAAACTCTGTCGTGTGTGTTTTCTGTGTGAGTATAATGCCCCATGTGGGGGTTCAGTCCATGAATGGGCTGAGAAAAATAGCCAATCAGTGGCCTAGGATGGGATCAAATGTAACCCGTCAATGCCTAGAAAACAATGCAAGAGCACTGCAGTAAAATAGAGAGCCAATAAAATCACCTCACAGACCAAGTACATGTTTTGGTCTAGGTCAAGAGTGAGCATTACGGGATACATGCAATACATACAGGCAGTGGGAAACCCGGATGTTGAAAGTACATGCATAAGGTCTAAGGAAAAATTGGAACTCTTCTGTGTTCGGCGGTAGTTTTAGTGAAACCCGAAGTGACGTCACACACACCTGCGCAGATCCCACACCACCAAACCATAGCCCTGGACCCATAGGGGTTTAGTACCCCAAACACACTCCCATGTGTATATTTCTATACTACGACCAGACTGCGCATGAGCAGACTCATGAACACGGACGAACCAGGAGTCCAGACGGATGCTCCTTCACGAGAGCTTCAAAATAAGACCTCATACGACTCCATCGGACCCATAGTAGCCCACCTAGACCCGAACACGTCTATTTCCATACCCTTTTCCCACAATTCCCTGTCTGCGCATGCGCAGAATGTCAAACCCGGACGAGACGCTAATCCATGCGGATGCTCCCTAACATAAGCTTCACGTTGATACCTCACTCGACCCACTAGGGGCTCCCCTAGATCCCAAAACGTCTATTTCCATACCCTTGGTCTACTGCGCATGCGCAGAATGACGTCAGTTCCACGTCTCATCTAGCCCGTCGGATGCTCCTTCATCAATGCTTCACAATGATGCCTCATACGACTCCATCGGACCACGAGTGGCCCACCTCGACACCAAAACGTCTATTTCCATACCCTTTTCCCACAATTCCCTGTCTGCGCATGCGCAGAATGTTGACAACGACCGAGACACTAGTCCAGGCTGATGCCCCCTCACATATGCTTCACATGGATACCTCACTTGACCCAATCGGACCAATAGGGGCTCCCCTAGATCCCAAAACTTCTATCTCCATACCCTTTTCCCTGTAGTCCAGACGGATGCCCCCTCACACAGGTTTCACATTGATACCTCACTCCACCCAATCGTGGCTCCCCTACATCCCAAAACGTCTATTTCCATACGCTTGGTCTACCGCACATGCCCAGAATGCCGATATTCCGACCCACACCCAGTCCATCAGATGCGCCTTCACGAATGCTTGCCATTGATACCTCATATGACCCAATTGGACCATTAGTGGCTGCCCTAGACCCCAAAACGTCTATTTCCATACACTTTGTCCACCGCGCATGCGCAGAATGACGATATTTCAACCCCACACCCAGCCCATCAGATGCCCCTTCACGAATGCTTCACATTGATACCTCATACGACCCAATCGGATCATACAGCGTATTTGAAGTCTGGGGACTACTTTTTCTCCGCGGAAGCTTTTTTCCGCGACCGCATCACCGCCAGACATGACCGCATCACCGCGGAGGAATACAAGGTCAAAGGTT
>JAVTVY010044522.1:0-22080 GCA_036873755.1 Hanleya hanleyi | reverse complement strand
GGACCAAGACATAAATAAACGATAGAGCCGGGGTCCATCATCATTTGTCATCACGAAGAGCCGGGAAAAGGTGTTAGACACGTTGTATTACAGTCCCGACAGTTCGACAGCCTATAGTGCATTATCCGCCTTCTATCGAGCCGCTAAACCCCAGGGGATACAACGAGCCCAAGTCCGAGATTGGGTTAGGAAAGCAAGACACTTATACCTTACATCGAGGCCCGCCGCTATTTTCCACGGCACCGGGTCATCTTTGGTGGCATAGATGTCCAGTGGCATAACCAGATAAAACAACTATCAAACCAGAAACCACCGCCGTCATCCTTCATTCTACTTTCGACCATGAACACGCTGCTATGGACAAACAGCAGCTGCCTCTGAACACAGCGTATCCCAAAACGCGCAAAGCGCATGTGGGCTTTGTGGTGACATTGCTAACACTGTTAGGCATTTCATGTGGGGTTTGTTTTACGACGTTGTGTGCCTCAGCACTCTTCTCATTCCACCAAAGACACAACCACCAGCCGTGAGTGCAAGTCAGACGAATGTACAGACCTTCTGAACACTCATCAATGCCGTGATCGTAACGAGCTCAGTCATCACCACCACACCGAGTATACAGTTTAGGTCAACTCCGAACTCTACACCAAGTATTGCAATGCCCACCACGCCTGAAAATCCACCCACAGTGAACGCCCGTCGACAGCGGTACCAAAGCTCGATGCACCGACGACCCCGGTTCACTCGTACCAAATTTACAAGAGCGGGTTACCACAACAGTGGTTACTCCTCCAACCATGGATCCGAGGTGGCTACACCCCTCCACCTGCCTCATTGCGGGGCCGACTTGCTCCGGCAAGACACACTTCGTCCAGAAACTCCTCCACTACGCCCACAACATGATCAGACCACCCATTGCCCGGGTCTTGAGGTGTTACGGAGAATGGCAGGCGGCGTATGCAGCAATTTCCAACATCACGTTCGCGGAAGGGCTACCCAACCTGGCTGATTTAGAACCGGACACTTTGGTGGTCCTGGATGATCTCATTGCAACACATATAAGGGAAGCGGGAAGAGGTGCCGACATACTGACAGAGCCACATGACTTTACAGTATAGTCTTCTGGTTAGCCTATTCTAAAGCACATACAAAGAATCTAACGATTCGTGATATGTGTTGTAACTTGGATGACATGACCATACGGCCCCTAGCACCGGCATGAGCGGTATTAGATACAAATCTAGAGAGCTATGATGGAAATGCTCTGCAATCTCGTATATTGGTAATTGGTGAGCTGTGTCTCCTTGACAAGTCGTACACTGGGGATTGTTGAGCTGTATCGTCGTCAGATGAAAATGATGGCTTTTAACACAAAAAACTAGTCTGTAAGGCCCGATGTCGACCCAGCATCAACTTCCTACAACCATGGTGGAGACGGATGCGCGGGTCACCCAACTCTTCGCCAAAGGCAGCCGTCATCGACGTGTCAGCATCATCTACATGAATCTGTTCAGTAAAAACAAAGAAAATCGAAACATCAGCTTAAATGCCCACTACATGGTGGTCTTCAAAAACCCGAGAGATACCATTCAACTGCTGCACCTGGCGAGACATATGTACCCCGGACGCACGCAGTTTGCATTGGAAGCCTTCAAAGATGCGATGACCCCTTAGCATGGGTATATGCTCTTTGACCTAAGGTAAGCCACCCCCGACCACCTTCGACTACGGACTGGTATTTTCCCCGGCGAGAGCCACCACGTGTACGTGCAAAAGTAATGTAAACACACCCACAGTGGCACCCCCAGCTGGGGTGTGTACGTGATGATGGGGATAATAAAAGAATTAATGCATCATCATGGTTGACTTTGTCTCTGAAGTGAAAGAATATTCAGGAGGTAGCCCGCAAAGGATAAAAAGGGCAGGGTTGGGGGTTCAAACGTTAGTTGTACGGAATCACGCCTCGACGCTCCGTGTATTGAAGACGGCCCCACCCGAGTTGGCCCGAACCTTTGTACGTGGCGCAGACCCTGACCATGAACGCTGTCTGCTTCAAATCCTCTAATCGCCGTATCCGATTCCACCTACGGTGAATACGATCAACACACTCGATCACGAGATGCAACAGATTCTACAACGACCGGGGTTAAGCGACAGTGAGAAAGTACAAAAGTACAATCAGACGCTTCAACGGTACATCACGTTCATGGACCAATACAAAACCCCTGAACCAAGGCCAGCGTCAATCGCGCAGTAGCACAACGCGTACCACCAACACCATCCGTCCCACAGCAGTCATTACCCGGTGTATCATCCGCAGCCCCACAATGGGTCGAAGACGAAGTCTTACAGAGTGTACCTGCATTCTGGTACTACAACGTGTGAAAGACAATCCTAACATGACTTGGAATGATGAAGGCGAATTACTGATACAGAACCAGGTGGTCCACGCTACCCACATGAAGGATTTAGTGAATGACTTAATGCGTCAACGCAGGTCGCACACGGATCCTCAAGGATGAGAGGTCTTTGATCAAGGGTTGAAAGACATGCATCTACCACAGGAATTGTTGGGAACCCCAGCGCTGGGCCTGGATGCAGCGTGACCAGCAATCGCCGGTGCACGCCCCTCTCAAGTCACAACGACAGACGCGACCCCCACGGACTTGGGAAACCGAGTGGGAAACGGAGTCACCGCACCAAACACCACAACTGCGGGCACTTTCTTTTCACCCCTTTACAACACCACTCCTGAAACTACCGCCATCAACGTCTATGACACATAGCAAGTCACCGCGACGATCACGACGCCGGGAACCCTATTAAAACCAACAGCGGCAGCAGGAAATCTCAGCCGTCATGTTTTACCTCACCCTAACCAGTAACAGCTCGGCTACAGTGTTTCCCAACAACAGCTTGGCTCATTATGTCACGCAGCTGCCACATCCCTTACATCTCCCCGGACGTTGGGAGTGTGGCCTAGTGGCTATCCAGAACCGGTATACGTGGTACAACGTGCAACATGATACGGCGTGGTACGAAGTCGTATACGAAGGCAACACCTATAACTTCACTCTTCCCGAAGGCCAGTACCATGCATCCAAAATATTTATCCAGGCGTTGCGTACCCTCATCAGGAGCTCGACCCCTGGAGGAATCAATATATTCCCATTTGCGAACATGATCCAAATGGAGTACCACGAGTGGAACCATAAGTTCCTGATCATTCTCCAGACGAATTTGACCGTATGTTTCACCAAGACGTTGAAGGAGCTGTGTGCACTGGAGACGGATAACAATGTTAGTCTTCCACCGGTCGGCTCCGGGGAAACACCATGCTGGATCTTAAGGCTGGCTTGTATGGACTGTATGTTTATTCGGATGTGAGAGATGGTCACATTGTCGGCGATATCGATGCGCCCCTGCTCCGCGTCTGCCCAGTGCAAAGGAACTACGGAGATCAGGTCACACAGAGCTTTAACCGCGTACTCTATCTACCGGTGCGACAGATTGACATCAGTACCATCATCATCGATATAAGGGATGATACCGGACAACCTCTGGCATTCGGGATTGGGAAAGTGGTAGTCATACTTCATTTTCGACAAGCACGTTCTCCCAACTTTGTGTAATGAAGGTACATTGCGAGTGCGGTGCACGTAGCTATATGGACTATTATACCCAACAGGCCGGGGGTGGCTTTCCTGTCTTTGCAGGTAAACGCATCCAACGAGGGCATGGGCTGAGGAACATACTCGGGATCATCGTCAAAACGTTCCTGCCCTTGGTGAGGCGTGCGGTAAAACGGTAGGCAAATAAGCGGTCAGAAGTGGAGTGCAAGCACTGGGAGATGCGTTCAGCGGTGTCCCCGTCTGAGAAGCATTGAAACGCCGAGCCAAAGAAGCAGGAGGTGTCTTGGTCGCCAAAGCACGACGGACCGTAGGGAATAAAAGACCTGCACCACCGAGACCACACACCAGTCGACGGCCGACCCATAGAGGACGCACATTGAAGACCCGGGATATCTTTGCGAAAAACATGTCCTAAATCCACGCAGAGTCCTGCCCCTCCACCAGCAGTGAATTTGACTTGTGAACCGTCTCGCCCACACAGACCAGTGCCGAACAAGGAGTATGGGTGGAGCATCTGCCGCTCTCCAGCAACAACGAAACAGGGCCCATCGAGTTCACCATCAGCAATGCAGATACGGCCTATGTGGATTTAGCCCACACGTACTTGTATGTGAAAGCCAAGATCGTCAATGGGGATAGCTCCAGAATCGTCACGTACCTGAGATACAACACATATTACGAATCGTTAGATTCTTGGTATGTGGTTTAGAATAGGTTAACCAGAAGACTATACTGTGAGGCCATGTGACTCTGTCAGTATGTCGGCACCTCTTCCCACTTCCCTTATATGTGTTGTAATTTTTACCTGTATATGGCGAGATTCTGCTGGTGGACGTTTCGTCCCCGAGGCCCGCCCCCTGTACAGACCTTTTGGTCTTTGATATATGTTGGCATTTGTGGGAAGTTGATGCTTGGTCGACATCGGGCCTTACAGACTAGTATTTTGTGTTAAATGCCGTCATTTTCATCTGACGACGATACAGCTCACCAATCCCCAGTGTACGAGTTGTCACAGCGACACAGCTCACCAATTACCAATATACGAGTTGTCAGAGCATTTCCATCATAGCTCTCTAGATTTGTATCTAATACCGCTTATCCCGGTGCTAGGGGCCGTGTGGTCATGTCATCCAATTTGCCACATGAACAGGTACAATAAAAGCGTATCTGACATACAACACATATCACGAATCGTTAGATTCTTGGTATGTGCTTTAGAATAGGTTAACCAAAAGACTATACTGTGAGGCCATGTGACTGTCAGTATGTCGGCACCTCTTCCCACTTCCCTTATATGTGTTGTAATTTTTACCTGTATATGGCGAGATTCTGCTGGTGGACGTTTCGTCCCCGAGGCCCGCCTCCTGTACAGACCTTTTGGTCTTTGATATATGTTGGCATTTGTGGGAAGTTGATGCTTGGTCGACAGCGGGCCTTGCAGACTAGTATTTGTGTTAAATGCCGTCGTTGTCATCTGACGACGATACAGCTCACCAATCCCCAGTGTACGAGTTGTCACAGCGACACAGCTCACCAATTACCAATATACGAGTTGTCAGAGCATTTCCATCATAGCTCCCTAGATTTGTATCTAATACCGCTTATCCCGGTGCTAGGGGCCGTGTGGTCATGTCATCCATTTGCCACATGAACAGGTACAATAAAAGCGTACCTGAGATACAACGCATATCACGAATCGTTATCACGGTATCACGATTCTTGGTATGTGCTTTAGACTAGGTTAACCAGAAGACTATACTGTGAGGCCCTGTGACTCTGTCAGTATGTCGGCACCTCTTCCCACTTCCTATATATGTGTTGTAACTCCACCAACACGTACCCTCATCGGGCCTACATCGAAACGCTGTTGTCGTATGGACGAGAGGGTAAAAAATCTCAGTTTACAGCCACTTTATTCTACAGGGACTCGCCCGAGCACATGGGCACGGAGAACGCCAATGCGGGATGGAACAAACGGAGGGGTTTCACTGCGAACGGCAGCTCGGTCGATTTCATTGGGCGACTGCACGCATACCTCTTCATGCAAGATTGGTACCTCTCGAACAAGATCCCCATCAAAATCCAACTGATACGGGCGTCCCCGACCTTCGCCTTGATGGCCACTGACGTAGGGCATGTAGCGGACTATATGATCATCATCCAAGACGCAGTCCTGTATGTCCGAAAAGTGAAACAGAATCCAGCCGTCCAACTTGGGCACCTCAAGGCCTTGGAAACAAAACCAGCCCAGTAACCTATCCCACGTGTGCAAACCAAAGTGTTCTTTGTGCCTGCCGGGAATATGAGCGCCAACAAAGAAAACCTGTTCCTGGGGGATTGATCCTGGCTTGTGTGGTGAATACCAGTTTCAGCGGAGCCTACTCAGAGAACCCGTTTGAATTTAAACATTTCGGCATCAATTTTGTGGCCCTGCATGAGGACGGACAACAGGTCCCAGCCACGGCCGTAACACCGAACTTTGGGCGCGGGATTTCATTCGAGCCTATCAGAGCCTGTTTACAGTGACTGGTCAAATCAGTCAGGGTGAAGGGAATATGATCAGTCGGGAGGACTACGCTAACGGATACATGTTGTTCTGTTTCGATCTGACCCCCACCTTATAGAACGACCATCAGCTGAACCTCGCCAGGCAAGGCAACTTACGGTTGTAAATCCACTTCGCACGGGCCCTCCGGAGCATTATCAATGTGATCTGCTACGCCGAGTTTAACAACATCATTCAAGTGAACAAGGCGCGCAACGTCCTGTGTGACATTGTCACCTAACATGGATACAGACCAGATTACCACCGTGCTGGAGAATGACACAGGCACACGTATGTTCTTTCAAGGGGTGTTCGCCCGGCATGTGTTCCCGTTAGACCGTGTGTATCCAGCTGCCTACGTCCTCAACACGGACCCGATGGATCGTCCCGGTCAAAATTGGGTGGCCGTGTACTTGACAGAACAGCAGGGCGAATACTTTGATCCGTACGGCCTGCCACCCCTCCATCCCGATTTAAAATCCTCCATGGACGAAGGCACAGAAACGTGAAGTTAGACCAGTCAAACGTTGCATGGCCTGAGCAGCAGCGTGTGCCGCCAGTACTGCCTGTTTTACCTCTACCACCGTTGCCGGGGAAGAACGCTACGTACCATCGTACAGATGTTTGGCGAGTACCCCCAGGTCGAAGACCGAGATGTACTGGTGTACGACTGGGCCGTAGACCATTTCAATGTACAAGCCCCGTTCCGGGTTTAAATTCCAACTATTTCAATGTACAAGCCCCGCTCTGGTCTTCGGTTTTCACGTGGTTGTTCTCACGTTGTTGTTGTTTTTATTGTTGTTCTTGAATAAAAAACAAAATGAAATCTCACCCAACACCCTGTATTGTGTGTTTTCTGTACAATAGATTACGAGTTTAAACAAGTGACCATCCACACCCAATGCTTAAACAAGTGACCATCAATACCCAATGCTTGAACATATATATGGGATTCTAATTTTAACCAAACTGGTATAGGCCAGTCAATGAGTCGGCTGGGAAAGTAGCCAACCAGTGGCCTAGGATGAGGCCAAATGTAACCAATCAATGCCCAGAAAACAATGCAAGAGCACTGCAGTAAAATAGATAGCCAATGAAATCAGCCCACAGATCAAGTACATGTTTTGGTCTAGGCTAAGAGGAGCATTCCAGCACAAACTTTTGACGAGGAAGGAAGATGGCAAGTTACAAGAGCAACAGGTGGAGTGAAAAGACTATAGAGTTCGAGGTGCGGGTAAAGACGAGGAAGACGACGAGTGGAGAAAAGGAGCATAAGGTGACGCTATTGTCGGGGGCCATGTTTGATGACGTGCATTTCGGGAGTAACTGAAGTACATATACAGTCGTCTTCAGGGGCAGATAACTCTTGCTGGGCCTCAACGACAGGTTCGACAGGGCACGTAGACACCCCTTGACCCCTTTCGAAATAGATTATTCGATCGTATTGACCCTGGGGCGTATGACCTTTGTGACGTCACTTCCGGCTACGGTAACTAAAGTCCGTGTTCCGCTTTTTATAGGTTCAGTCCCAATCGTAATTTTACACGCACCCGCTCACCCTGCTTCCGTCGGCAGGCCCCGATAAGACGGGGACCGATATTAGCCCCTCTAGACCTGGTTGATAGGGGTTTCGCCTATTTTAGGAGTAAAGTCAGCGTTCCGCTTTTTATATTTTCGGGACAAATCTTAATTTTACATACACCCACTCACCTATCCTGCCTCTCTCGTCAGGCCCCGATAAGCCGGGGACCGATTTTAGCCCCTCTAGCCCCGGTTGATAAGGTTATCCCTATTTTAGGGGTAAAGTCCGTGTTCCGCTTTTTATAGGTTCGGGACAAATCCTAATTTTACAAACACCCACTCACCCTCCATGCCTCTGTCGTCAGACATCGATAAGCCGGGGACCGATATTAGCCCGTCTAGACCTGGTTGATAGAGGTTTCCCCTATTTTAGGGGAAAATTCCGTATTCCGCTTTTTATATTTTCGAGACAAATCTTAATTTTACATACACCCACTCACCCACCCTGTCTCTGTCGGCAGGCCCCAATAAGCCGAGACCGATATTAGCCCCTCTAGACCTGGTTGATAGGGGTTTCCCCTATTTTAGGGGTAACGTCCTTGTTCCGATTTTTAAATTTTCGGGTCAAATCCTAGCTTTACATGCATCCACACATGACTTGATCGCCCTGGAGGAGCGCTTCACTCTGACACCTCCCACGACCCATTCGGACCACTAGGGGCCCACGTCGACCCCAAAATATTCATTCCCATGCACTTTTGTCTACTGCGCATGCGCAGAATTACGTCTGTTCCACGTCACAAAAGTGGCCCCTCCGTAATTTTATAATAAGGAAGGTCGCCCGATTTTGACAGCATGATAATTCTTCTTACCTTTCTACTAACTGATATCTATAGTATCATCCTGCTGAACGTAACCATTTTTCCAAACGAGGCTATAACCATTGCTTGTTGATTGCACCCACTCGCCACTACAGAGTTAATGGCCTCAGGCTCCTAAATAAAAAAAAGTCCCGATCCGTTCTCTGCCAAAGACCAGAATTTTCTCGATTTTTTTCCGCCTTCGTTGCAACGATTAATAGAAAGCCGTTGGTACCACTGGCAAGTACGGTGCTTGTTCTATTCAGCTGCAAATTTTATTTCGATTCATTGCTCGATAACATGCCTCGCCGGGGGAGTATTTGCGGGGCCTGAGCACTGCTTTCAGCAGGCAGAGAAAACAGCGAAATAAGGACCTCGTGTGTAGAGGCGCGCACAGCTTCAAATTTTGACGGATAATGTTTGACAAGAAGTTTGTCACCTTGTAGCGCTTGAAATAAACTACTTCCAGTCGAAAGATGAAGGTCTAAACTCAATTAGGGAATCAGCGAGGTACAATTTTGTTAATACTGCCGAACGTGAAATTATTTAGGAGTCTGATGCCTAATCGTGTCCGGAATTGAATATCTGGCGGACCAAAATCCGCACTTTTTCGGGAAGCGAAACTGATGATTCCTTTATGGCGATACAATTTTACAAAAAACGAGTAGGTCGACCCCCTGTTTTTTTTCGCCATTTTAAATTGTCCTTTGGACGGGAAACACTTTAACATACATAAGAAGAAAACCATTTCGTACGTTTTCTCTGGGTTGCGGGTAGAATTTGACACATTTTCATATATTTTATGGAGTTTTTCAGAAAAGTTGAAGAAGGTTTGAGGAGGATTGAACGTCTTTCCTTTTCAATTTCAATAGCTCACAACTGTCCTGAAATAATGGCACGAGTGTGCCCATTTAGAAAACATATACTTTTACAGGGTTTTTGTTAAAGATTTTACATCTATTTATGGCCGAAGATCCGAACCCATGCCTGTTTTTAGCCGCGCATCATTTAGGTGTGGAATGCACCCCAAAAGGGGAATCCTCACAGCAAGCGTTGGCATTTTATATGTTTATTTTTGCGGAGACATAATGGACAATAAACGCTCGACCCTGGGGTCGCACTGATCATAGACTGGGCATAATAACATCGTACAACACCTATAGGTTATGTTTATTACTATAAGTCTTACTTCCCATGGTTTCAGGTATTTTTTTTTTCTTGTGCCAGTAAGGACCGACCTGCGTGTATTGAGAATGACGTGCGATACATATTGGCCCCTGCGCACCATTATTAATATCCGGTAAGCGTATTTGACCCCGGATTGACCTTTGACCTCTGAGTGCACTCTATCTTATGATGCAGCGCTTCCGGTTCCGGTCACGTGACCGAAAGTGACCTCTGACCGCTGCGCTGCAACTTCGGGTCACGTGACCGGAAGCAGGCGTCACTTCCGGTCACGTGACCGGAACCGGAAGTGCTGCACCATGGGATAGAGTGCAGTGCACTCAGAGGTCAATGCCAATCTGGGGTTAAATACGCTTATATTACTACTGGTCTACAACGGGACAATATTGCCCTTCAATAACAAATATGTCAACTACGTTACCGCTTTACCTTTTGGTATAAACGTAGTTGACATTTTGGTAACAGAGTTTGACATTTAAACGGAGTTGGCAGATTTTCAATTAGATCACAAAGACAGATGACTACCGGTACCGGTATTTTAAACGTCAACAACAGTCAACATCTTGTTTCTCAGATAACCCCAATTGTATTGTCGATTTGGTGTAGATCAGACAATGGATTTACATACAATGTGAGCAGATAAAACAGTTTCGTACCATAAAAGTGAGAAAACTCGACTTTCTTCATATTTGCAACAAACATGAGGACAGAAATGCAACCTATTATCGTGGATTTTAAACTTTATCGAAGTTGGCAACTATACCACCTGGTCTCTGAAATGTCTGAAACGTAGTTGGCACAACTAGATGCTGATCAAGTGTCATCGTTGTTAAAAAACATAAATTCATAAATACAGTTCTCAAATGTCCCAATTGTCGTATGATGTTCCAGTCATTTTAGATCACTATATATCGTACTGTATCGATACCAAATCTCGGGTATTACTATCAGGGGCGTCGTTAGGGGGGGGTCGTCCCCCTTGGACGCGCCAAGAAAAAAAAACAGAAGAAAAAGCAAAAACAAAAAAACAAAACAAAAAAAGCAAAAGGGGAAAGAAAGAAATAAAAAATGTCCGTCTCCAGGCTCGTAAGCATGCTCCGTTCCAGTAGTGACGCGTCAGTTCGCTCAACAATGGGTTTACCACGACTTCCCGTTTTATGGTAATAAAGTGGATTATGAACTGTAGCTCTGTTCATGAGACTCCACCCTTGACAGATACTGCAGGGGAACTCTCAACAGATAAAGCAGGCGAAGTTACTATTCAATTAATCATTAACACTAACTCGTGTGTTTTTTTCCTTCTGCTCGATGCGTGTGGATTTGATAATGAAGCATCGGCAGCCTCGGTCTACCGTTGGCGAAGTGCAAAAACGGGCAATAAACTGAAAGCTGTATATGTATAAGCTTTGCTGAAGGCTAAACTACATTCGTGATATTTCATTTCCGAAAAATATATCAGTTTAATTTTTTTCTAGTCAGTATTTTATCATGGCCACGTTTTAATGAGTGATATTAGTTTCATTTTTCTAGTCAGTATTTCACCATGGCCACGAGATAATAGTCCATGATACACAGTTTGATATTCTACACAATATTATTGTGATATTTTCAGCAAAAGTTTAATGTTCACAGTCATGAAATGACATATGGATCGGAAAGTGATCTGATTTTAGTTTAGTTTTAATCATTTTAACATGGTTACAGTGGCGTCAGAAGCGGAGGGGCCAGCTCCCCCCCCACCCCTCACTTTTAATTTAGGGGGGCCTGAATATCTTTTGGCCACTCACTTTTCAGCATCCCTAACTGACCATGTCCCCACATCAAAATTACAGATAGAGTGCCAGGACGTGTAGTGATGTGTTATAGGCCCGTTTTGTTTGTGTTAAACCAGGAAGTCAAATGGAGTCCGGCATATTCTTCAATATCGATGCGGGTTTATGCGAAACAAATGTGAAAATAGAACCACAAATCTATATACATTGTGTTCAGATTTGTTTCCGGGAAAACGGGTAAATCGCATCTCCGGCAACCGGAGACCCCGGAGCTTCCGGGGATTAGGCGGCCCCTGGATCCTCGCCTGTCAGGCTCGCTCATTTTAGCTTTGTGTAAATGAATCGCTATCATATTGGTTTTAATGTGCTATGATCTATGATCTATGGTCATCCGTTTTTTGTGTGTTCTTTTTATGTGATAAATATAACTAAACAGTCAAATGGATTCAGGTATGAAGTATGATTTTTTTCAATATCGATGAGTGCTTATAAATGCGAAACATATCTGCATACATTACGTTCGAATTTATTTCTGGGAAAACGCTTAGAACGTGTCTCTGGAGATCTGGAACTACGGAGCTTCCGGGGCCTAAACGGCTCGTGGACCCTCGCCTGTTGGGCTGTGAGGATTTCCTTGTGTGAATGAATCGTATCTGTAGGCATATTGGTTTCCCTCCCAAGAACTATAAGTCATCGTTTTGTATGTTTTAAATATAACTAGAACGTCAATGATGAAGGCATGAGGTGCGATGTTTTCAATATCGATGCATGCTTATAATTGCGAAAAAAAATCGTGAAAATAGAATCATAAATGTGCATGCAAATGTGTGTTTTATTTCCGGAAAAGCGTTCAGAACGCATCTCCAGCTATCTAGGACCCCGGACCCCCGCCTGTTGGGCTGTGATAGTGGTCCCTCACTTCCAATTACGTTCCGACGCCACTGGGTTAGCCTACGAGGTATATAGGCCCAAAGCATTATTATTGTGTTTTCAAGATGACAAGAGAATAAAATATTAGACTGATATTTCACAAATGACGTGTTAGTTTAATTGTTGGAAATCGCTCAGAATGCATCTCAGGCCATCTAATGTCTCAGAGCTGTATAATATAACCATAAATCTGCATACATTATGTTCAGATTTAATTCCGGGAAAACGCTTAGAATGCCTCTCCGGCGATCTAGGACCCCGGAGCTTCCGGGGCCTAGGCGGCCCCTGGACCCTCGCCTAAAGTGCTATGATAATCGACCCCCCTTTGAAAAATCCTAGCGACGCCCATGATTGTCGGCATATAGTTCGATGTGTATTCTCACTGTTGATATCTTCCGAGAGTTCTCGACATCTCTAGCAGCGAGTTGAGATTTTCCCTTAGTAAATGATGGCATAATCAGTTCAGCAGAACAAATTGATGAAAAGTCTTCCTCCAACGTGAAACCTCTGTCTGCTAAAATCTGGTCAGAGGGCATATTTCCTATCAATGAAACCGCTTTCACGCACAATCTGTATATCTGAAACCCTCCCACCCCATGCTTTTCCTGTTGCGGAGATGATGTACTTGGGGTTGGTGATACATCCAGCTCTAATCTACGCGTTACCAACTCTGGTAGCACTGCGTCTGTCCAAACAACTTTGAATTTTTCCAACATGGTTTCAATGAATGATTCGTCCCTGTTAACTCTGTAAAATACACAGTCAATTGGTGTCCACACAACAAAGTCTGCATACTGTGCACCACACACAAACATCTGATGCTGAATCTGAGTATAATAAGCGTGACCCGTCTTCAGATGTAGGTCTTCGTTAAGGCAAAAAGATGTGTCTTGCAGGGCATCACTTATACTGTTTTCCCTGTGCTTGTACGGGCACTTGATCTCCAGCACTCCCTTCCCATGACAAGAACATTCAATAAGGCCATCAGGGGATGCACCGAGGTATGGGTATGTTGTATATTGATTGACTGTTTATACAGAAAATTTACGGTTATAAGCCACGGATACATACTGCTCCATGCTGATGTTAATCATTTAATAAGTCAATCACTGAATATGGATAATTAACAGCTTTATGGGGGGAAATTAAAACAGATTATCCGTGCTATATGCCGACAATGACGGTGTTGCCGCTGTGTTAACCCCAGGATTTTAACGGCTGTGTTAGCGCCCTGTAGATCAGTGTTGTGGGTTATTTAAGAGCTGTTTATTACCCTTTCCTGGAGTCTTTACCACACAATTGATCCTTTCAGCTGTTAAATGTTAGCTTATTATCGACTCCAAATGATTACCAGCCGCAAACGTCGAGGAAATACGATTTAACGGCGAGAATCGCGGTCTGCCTGGGCTAAGTGAATACGTCGCTATGCGTTGCTTTAGCCCACGCCATTGTTGTCAGGCAGCGCCGCAAAGGCTGCTGGGATACTCCCGTCTTCGTGACGTACTACCGAATAGACGATTTCACGGTTATTGGCGGCCATCTTGAAAGGGGGCAGATTTCTGTCACTGGGAACATGGTAAGGGACAAAAAACACCACAAATGGAAAACTAGAAACTCACGAAATAATCCCGATAATCTTTCTCTCGTTGTTGTTGCACACAACTGAACGAATCGACCGCTATTTTCAAGTTGCAGCCCTTATGTCTAGAGCCTCTTCTTCGGCAATCTCATTAATATTCATGACTTTCACACACATTTCTTCAGGCTCCGCCTCCACTAGCCCAGGAATGGCTGTAGTCTCGAATGGCTCTGTAATCGACTCACAGCCAAGGTTCCTCCTATAGACAATACATCCCACACATTGAACTTTGAATGACGTTGTCCAATATCCTAACTGCACACAAAATAAAACGGCAGCGAATAGTAATAAACTATACCTCATTTTCCTCTACATTGGTCCTTTTCGCCGCCTGTCAACTCTCAACACTTAATAATTCCTCGTTCTTGAGATATTATCTTTTAATCACGACTTCACGGAGTTTTCTGACATATTTTGGTCTCGTATTTTGAATGTCTCCGTTAGCCACGCCCACGTACACGCGCATTCGTTGGACCGTCATCGACCTGACCTGAATAATTACGCATGCGCCACGGCTTGTTTTCAAAGAGACCGCCATCTCCGGCAAAGTCCGTGCAAGGGAAATTTACGTCACCGACAGTTGAATGGCAGTCAGCTGAATATTCAAAACCCTGAGAATGTTGAACAATTGATGATAACTTATGAATGAGGGAATACCGAGAGTTCTAACTTGGAGGGAAGTGACAAAAGACTACAAGGAGAATAACGAGGTACATTTTATTATCACCAGCTACTGTGTTCTTGTATGTGCAGCCGTTAAATCTTCCGAAACACAGGCGTTTCGGAGGCCAAAATTTCGTGGACGAAATGTGACTGGAAGGAACTACAGCTGTGTAGGGAAGAACAGCCACGCCCACCTACACAGCAAAGGTTCTATAGCTACGCCTCCACAGACGTTGGCAAAATGGTCGGGCCCCGAAAGCATAGGGTCGGCAAATCTCACGATTTGAAGCAAAAATGGATTGCAAACCAGTCCCCAGTCTAACAATAAATTGGAAAGTGTTCGAAGATTGCAATACATTTACGTTTTTGACCCTGTTTGTTGAATTCGAAGCTCTGGCAGTCAATCCGAGGGGCCCCATAACGAGCACCTGTCAAACAAAGCGTGTTTGCTGAACTCCGAGAATGTAGGTCAAAGCCAAGTGTAAGAGCTTCCTCTACAGTGTTAATAATGGTCTTATTTTGAGGTTTAATTTCTAGAAATGAGTATTGAATCCACCCAGGGCCTTCCTGGTAGTAGTATTGTTGTAAATAAAATTCGTTTTCTCAAGTAAATCTGCATTTGTTGTCATTTCGCTCTCATGTCCGGAGTATTTTTCAGATGACCCCCCAACAAATCAACCACGCCCATCCCCTCGCTTTTGTATAGCGGGAATTTTGACGTGATTTTTTGTTTTTCGCTGTTGTCAATTTATCCTGGCTACCATACAGATCTGCATTTTGATTTTGACATCGCCCACGCAAGATTAATACACCAGGTGAGTAACAAATATCATAGTCTACAACAATGGTCCTACAACCAATACTAGTATTAAACTTGAAAAAAAAATAATTAAATTATATATCCTGAATGTCCATTTATGCTCGTTGACATAGATCTATTCGATCTATCCATCTAGAATCTACAGAGAACAGCTTCAAATTTGCACAGCTCTTTTTTATTATTTTTTATTTTTCTGATAATTTTCGCATAAATATATGTACATAATTCTAATATTTAGTAGTGTTGTGCAATTTGTCGTTCAAGTTTTACCTTCTAAGAATAAAATATATCTATGTGGTTTGTGTTTATTTCCCTGACATTTTTGTATATTTTGTAATCCACATTATTTCTTGTCATGGAAGTGTTTGAATGAGGGTCTATGGGGGTGGGGGGGGGGGGTGGTGCAATGCAATATTCCTCTTTAATGTTAGAGGTCAGGGGCTGTCGCAGCATCCCAGAAAAATCAACCCCCGAATATCTTCAATCGTGAACTGAATGCGACGTTAAACCTCTCTCTCTCTCTCCATCATGAATCCTGATAAAAGTTCAAGGATCCGGATTGCAACAGGATACTAAAAATCCCCCAATTACATGACTACAAGGTGTGCAACTCTTTATTGAATAGCTGTCCACATCAGAAGACCAATACAGGCTGCACGAAGACTCGCCCCCTATGGCAAGATTCATCTTTTTGGGGGATATCAAATCCACTATCATGTACATATACATGTATAACGGAAACTAAATTGAGACATCTCCCTCCCCCCCTCCCTTCCCCCCCACCCCCAACACCACCCATACCCACCCACATACTGCATCCTCATGCCTCTCCGTTATGAATTTATTTCTTCATGTTGTGTATAACTGGGTTAACAATATAGAAATGAGTCTACAGGTTACATGTGTTTGACCGAGTATACAGGTTACATGTATATGACCGAGTATACAGGTTACATGTGTATGACTGAGTATACAGGTTACATGTGTATGACCGAGTATACAGGTTACATGTGTATGACCAAGTATACAGGTTACATGTGTATGAACGAGTATACAGGTTACATGTGTATAACCGAGTATACAGGTTACATGTGTATGGCCGAGTATACAGGTTACATGTATATGACTGAGTATACAGGTTACATGTGTATGACCGAGTATACAGGTTACATGTGTATGACCAAGTATACAGGTGACATGTGTATGACCGAGTATACAGGTTACATGTGTATGACCGAGTATACAGGTTACATATGTATGATCGAGTATACAGGTTACGTGTGTATGACCAAGTATACAGGTTACATGTGTATGAACGAGTATACAGGTTACATGTGTATGACTGAGTATACAGGTTACATGTGTATGATCGAGTATACAGGTTACATATGTATGATCGAGTATACAGGTTAAATGTGTATGACCGAGTGTACAGGTTACATGTGTATGGCCGAATATACAGGTTACATGTGTATGACCGAGTATACAGGTTACATATGTATGATCGAGTATACAGGTTACATGTGTATGACCGAGTGTACAGGTTACATGTGTATTACCGAGTGTACAGGTTACATGTGTATGACCGAGTATACAGGTTACATGTACAGGCCTTGTTTTTCGTCAAAATTCACAGGAACCCAAAAAGATTCTCGTAATCCAGGTCTGTGCGTATTCAATGCTATCATTTCTATACAGATCACTAATACATGTAGTTTTATGGGAATCTATTGGATTCCCGCAAACTATTTTGCGGGAGTGCTGACGGGAATTGGATTCCCGGATTCCCGTGGAAAAACAAGCCCTGATGTATATGACCAAGTATACAAGTTACATGTGTATGACCGAGTATATAGGTTACATGTGTATGAACGAGTATACAGGTTACATGTGTATGACCGAGTATACAGGTTACATGTGTATGACTGAGCTAGTATACAGGTTACATATCTATGATCGAGTATACAGGTTACATGTGTATGACCGAGTATACAGGTTACATGTGTATGACCAAGTATACAGGTTACATGTGTATGATCAAGTATACAGGTTACATGTGTATGACCGAGTATACAGGTTACATGTGTATGACCAAGTATACAGGTTACATGTGTATGATCAAGTATACAGGTTACATGTGTATGACCGAGTATACAGGTTACATGTGTATGACTGAGCTAGTATACAGGTTACATATCTATGATCGAGTATACAGGTTACATGTGTATGACCGAGTATACAGGTTACATGTGTATGACCAAGTATACAGGTTACATGTGTATGATCAAGTATACAGGTTACATGTGTATGACCGAGTATACAGGATAGTAATCAAGTACACAACAAGCTGTATGTGTTTAGTAACCTCACACATCATTTTCTATGTTACAGGGATTATGGCATCAGCGGATCCTGTATCATTTAAGGCATTTCAGCTGTTAACAGTTGAAGAACTGAAAGCACATCTCAGTTCGAGACAGATCCCCATAACCGGCAACAAAGCCGAATTGGTCGCCAGGGCATTTGTTGCTTGCGAGCAAAAAATTGCTCCTGCACTGACTGCAGAGGAACACATAGTGAAGCTGGAATCCTGCTATAAATCAATACTGGAAAAATTTAACCTGACAGATCCCCTCAAGATTGACGACAGCCTGTGGTCGAAGAGGATAGAGGATTGGCCCAACATCAATTTGGGAGACATCTTCACTTACATCTGCAACATGAAAGAGGAAGGACTCCAACACATAGGAAAATATAAGGAGTCAAAAGCTTTCTCATATTTCCAGTCTGGTTTTGTTGATATTGTTTATACAACCCGTGTTAATGATACATGTTTTATTAAGTGTAAAGTGACACCCTCCCAGCGTCTTTCTGACCAGCCAAGAACCCCCTGGATAGCCACCGATTCAGAGGGTACCATCAAATGCTGTTGGTGCAGCTGTATAGCCGGATTCGGACAAACCTGCAATCATGTTATTTCTGTTCTGTATAAAATTGAATATGCCGTTTCTCATGATTTCATTAACCCATCCTGTACTTCTGTCCCATCTCATTTCAATGATATGTCCAGAAAACAAGTGAACCCATGCAGAGTCGCAGATATGAACATTCGTCAAGACAACCATCTACAAAATTCCAAACCAACCAAGCAGAACAAACATTCCATCAATTCAAAGTCCAAACGAAATTTCGACCCCCGAAGGAAAGACCACCAGAAAACTTCTAACCAAAGCATCTCTACCTTATTTTCTAATCTCCAATCTTCAAACTCATCTTCTGTTGTATTCAAGGCATTTCCGGTTTCTGTTCCTTCCAGTGACTTACCAAAATCTATTCCTGATTTAGCTGCATCAACTATCATTGACAAGGAAGACAGCGATTCTTCAGTTCGCTCTTTTTTACAGAAGTTGCAGGTCAACCCTGAGGATGCAGATTTATTACAGAGAGCTACTGCTGGTCAGTCATCAAACCCCGAGTGGAAGAGGCAGCGTGCAGGTCGCCTGACTGCTTCCACTCACCATGATATCAACACAAAGATGAATTCGGTTTTACGGGGTAGAAACTCTAAAACATTACCTTTGGTTGCTTCTGTTCTGGGACATGGGAGGGACATAAGTTTTTTACCAGCTGTGCAGTGGGGAACGGAGAAGGAAGAAACCGCGCGTACCAATTTTCAACAGTCTTTGTCTTCGTCGCACTCAAACTTTGTTGTAAAGCCATGTGGTCTGTTCATCATGTCCAAGTGTCCTTATGTTGGAGCATCTCCAGATGGTATCTGTACGTGTGAATGTTGTGGTGTCAGTGCCCTTGAAATTAAGTGTCCTTATAATATTCGTCATGGAAGTGTGAGTGACTGCTGGCAGAAAACAGACTTCTTAGAGAAAATTGATGGACATCTTCGTTTGAAGAGAACTCATAAGTATTATACTCAATGTGTTTCCCAAATGGCTGTCGTTGGTTGCAAGCAGTCATTTTTTTTTGTATGGACTCCAGTAGGTGAGCCACTTCTTGAAGTAATTCCCTTTGATCCAGATTTCTGGAAACCTGTGTTTCAGAATTTACAGCTATTTTTTACAAGTTATGTTTGTAAATACCTTTTGAATATTTTAACTCTTTGCTTTTGTCCAAACTGTGATAAAGTTTGTCTTGAATCTGATGAAATTTCTGAGGTGGACGAGCAGAGTGTATTGTGTAGTACATGTGACTTGTGGTATCATTGGGGATGTGCTGGCCTGACCAGTGAACCCACAAGTCACACTTGGTTTTGCAGTACATGTGGGGATATTGATGTTACTGCACTGTAAACTATCTTCATGTTTCAAGTCCATCATTTCTCTAGTACCTCCCCAGTGCGCATAATGAGGTCACCACTGTCACGCCAGACATAGTCCACACCACGATCGCTTTAAAAGGTCACCTGGCACATTATTTGACCCCAGTATGGTCCCTAAATCAATCAAAATCCACTAAACTGCCATATTTTGTCACTACTCCTCACTTAAGTGCATGCACACCATGACATCACTTCCACTCCAAGCATGGTATACTCAAAGAGCTTCAATGTGACACCTGCACAACCCATTGGCACCAAGAATGGCCCCTAAATTGCTTTAAACCCACCTCGGCACACCAAAATGCCCTCTTTCGCGACTACTCCTCGCCCGCATCTTCACCTGGACCCGACTGAAAAGGCTCAATTTATCTGTTATACAGGTAATAGGTTCTAAGAAAGCATGGTGTCCGCCTGTTTTTATTGCATATTGAATAAGAACTACATGTCTTTAGTATGACAAAGCTGGACTGAAATATATGTGAACTTTATTAGTATTAAGAACACAAAGTTCTTAATATCGAAGTTTGTTGAAAGCTACTGCTTTCCTGTGGCGATTTTCATGAGATAACAAACAGTATGTACACTTGTCTGAGCAAACCGTGTTGGCGTTCAGGAGAACAAGCCTGTTGTTAATAAAATTCATCGTCCTAGCGAGTAGGCGACGTGCGATGTTCAAGTTCAAGTTCGGTTCGTAAGCTTCCTAGTGGTGTATGCGATGTATGGAAAGCCATCAGTGTCATAACCTCTGGTTTTCCACATGTGGTAATTCGATTTTCCACGCGTGGAAATTCTATTATCCACGCGTGGAAAATACAGCCAATGGTTTGACTTGTAATTACCACGTGTGGATATTTCGACCAATTATTCAATCAGGAAATACCACACGTGGAAACTATTTACCACGTGTGGAAAATATCCATCAATGATAGAACTGGAAATACCACGTGTGGAAATTATTTACCACACGTCGTATTTATCACCCAATCATTGAATTCGGAAATACGACAGGTGGTAAATAATTTCTACACGTGGTATTTCCATTTATCCACGCGTCGAAATTTTATTTTACCCAGCCAATGAATGAGAGCTTTACAAAGAAAGCTGGTCCCTTCAGAATGACGGAAATCGACAGTTTGCGGCGAATGTGTTCGTCTAGCTGGAACAGACAATCTGCAACAGGAAACTGTCAATTTCATAGAATACAGGTACGTGTAGCAAACTTTAATAAGTTTTTTGTTGAGCAATGAGGCTGAGTCGTATAGGTCGACGACCGTACGACAGATAAGACAGGGTCAAAGTGCGTGTATCTGCTTTCTGTAACGATTGTTTTTGAGTGATAGATTCGAAAATAGAATTACCACGTGTGGAAAAGAGAATTACCACGTGTGAAAAACCTAGTGAAATACCACGCGTGGAAATTATTTACCACGCGTCGTATTTCCGAATTCAATGATTGGGTGATAAATACGACGTGTGGTAAATAATTTTCACACGTGGTATTTGCAGTTCTATAATTGGTGGATATTTTCCACACGTGGTAAATAATTTCCACGTGTGGTATTTCCAAGTTAAGTAATTGGTCGAAATATCCACACGTGGTAATTACAAGTCAAACCATTGGCTGGATTTTCCACGCGTGGAAAATCGAATTACCATGTGTGCAAAACCAGAGGTTATGACACTGATGGCTTTCCATAAACCCACGCCAGCTGTAGCACTCCGGGTCAGAGTCAACCACTCGGCCACGACACGCCCACAATGTTAAATGCCGAACTAACTGTGGTGCATGCAGCAGGCTTCTAAAGTTAGCTGTGAATGTCAGGGATTTTGACATTCCCTTTTTTAAAACAAGCAGCCCATACATTTCTCAAATTTAACATGGAGGCGAATGAGACTCAGGAAAATATGGAATTGAGACTATGAAATCACCAAACCGTATATTTTGAATAATAGACCACGTCATATTTGGGCAAGACGTCGACTTTTGTGTGTAAAGATAGTTAAGGGTATACAGTGCGGTAACTGTCTTTCCCGGGATTGTTCTTGATGTCCATATATAGTTGATAAGCTTGTAGAAACACAAAACGATGCTTCGGGATTTTTCGGGATAAAAAACAATATATACTCGTCCTGATATTTGTCAGTACGCTGTTGTGTTGTGATGACCTGTTTCTATGAAG
>JAVTVY010044521.1:0-21082 GCA_036873755.1 Hanleya hanleyi | reverse complement strand
TATACCACAGTCGTAAGTAGCTGCTGATTTCTGGAGATTTTCGGAGTATCGGGACATCATTTGTTAGATATGCCGCGACGTTGTGTAGTGGGAGGTTGCAGTTTTACTACAGATGACGGTGTTAGTATTCATTTGTGGCCTAAAGACGAGAAAATCGCTGCAAATTGGACGAAATTTGTACGCAACACGAGAGTGTGGAAAGATGGCCTGAGCCAGTACTCTTATAATTTGCTCGGCACATTTTGACAGAAATTAGACATCATTCGAGGACATCTACAGCGTAGCAGTTGAAATGGGGTACAAACCAAAACTAAAGAGAACAGCTATTCCAACTATCAAACCTAAGAACAATCAGAATGTGACGGCAAAAGAAATCGGACAAGGAGAATCTATCACGGACATCGGCTGAACGAACCTAGCCTGCAAGCGAGGCCTCGGGCAGGGAGACGGCTGTACATGCCCTGCTCGCTCTCGCGTGGCATTTGTTGCTTGAGCACCTACAGGTTAGACTGGATGAGTCTCTATTTCATATATACTATTTAATAATACTAAAATGATCCTTCATAAATATATATACGCTTGATAAGTAAATAAATAAAAAACACCAATTGGAGTGAATGGCTGTAGATACAGAAGTGATAATAATACTTTCATAATCCCTTGACATTTGAGATTGTGGGAATATCATTCGATTTCAATTTAATTGAGGTAATTTGTCAAAAATTGAGCAAAAGTGAATGCCGATCCACTCACCACGGCTAACTTTTCGCCATGAATGTCCAAAGTTTTTTTTATCAAACTATATAATTCTGAAATCGGTATTTCATGGGGATTATGGGAAAACAAACAAAATTCAAATCGGACGTATACTAGTTATCAACAGTTTACTGTCCATACTGCCGAATCCCGGAGTTTATCCCTTCGAAAAGGCTGCCTCGGTCAGTAACAACAATAACAACACAGACGTGCTCGTTCTTTACATCACAGAATCGTTCTACATTCAATACAGTTTGAAATATATGGACATTTGGTCTTATAGATGACGATAATAAGGTTTCCAGTCAAGTTGCATACCAATCACTATTCAACAAACGACCTCTCCGAATCCTGTCGTCGTCGAGTTCCACGTTGTCAGAGTGGTTGTCATTGTCAGAATCGGAGCCGTACGGCTCAAATTGATAGGGCTGAATTCCGCCGTTGGTCTGCAAACAACTGTTAATTTGCCCGTCATCATCCTCTTCTATGTCTATTTCATCTTCTTGGCGAAAAATATTTCCATCTAAGCAGCTGATATCGCTCGAATCGACATCTGAACCGGAGCTCTGACTGCACTCGCTTTTCATGTTATCCGCTGTTTTTTTCTCAGGCAACTTTCCTGCGTGACGTCATCAAGCCAGCTGTGAAAGTGTGAAAAAGCCCACTTTGCTCCCATATTACGTGTGTTTCTGATCAGATTAGAATTTTTTCAATATTTTTTTCATACAAAGTGAAGTATGAACTATGATTTTTAAGGATTTTTAGACCAAAAATAATTCCGTTTGGGTTGACCTTAAGGGTTCATTATTCTCTATGATCGTATGTCATTATTACAGGACCTTGTTAAGGGTTCATTATTCTCTATGATCGTATGTCATTATTACAGGACCTTGTTAAGGGTTCATTATTCTCTATGATCGTATGTCATTATTACAGGACCTTGTTAAGGGTTCATTATTCTCTGGTCGTATGTCATTATTACAGGCCATTGTTAAGGGTTCATTATTCTCTATGATCGTATGTCATTATTACAGTGCCTTTTCAAGGGTTCATTCGTTGTCTGTAGGTTTTTGATAATGGTTCTGTAAACGTATTTACCTGTATTAACCACCAAAAAGTGAAACATATGTTGATAAAGATAAGACAATTCCCTTTTTTCTGCATCATTCCATTAAATGCTACCTTAATGAAAGAAACTGAGTAACATTTTGACGCCTAGTAATTTCTCTATAGGACATGGACTTCGCATCCTGTCACATTTGGTTTCTTTGCATATGCCCGGGAGCTGAGCATCATGGGAAAATGCAAAATTCATTTAAGATCATTAAAACATCGCGGTAGAATTGGATAATATGATCACTGTTTACTGTGTGAACTTTTCATAAACATTTCTCTCTTCTCCAGAGTATTTTTTTGAAGATTGTCAATGATGATTGTGAAGGTTGCTTTTACCTTGGTGGTCGTCGTCCTTACCCACGGCCTTGTTCTGGGAGCGTCGACAGTTCAAGGTTTCTACGCTTCTGTATTTGAGGGGTTTTACATCAACCTAGAGGAAATTGTTGACTTACCGCACACCACCCCTCAAGGATACGGAGCTTTTAACTACCCTCCTTAACAGAAAATTCTAATATACCATACAAAGAGATCGTGTTTGTGTCTCAAAGATCACTCATGGCCACTCATTACATTATGGAGCAGACTCAATCCCGATAGATAATTATTTATGTAACACAAGGCTATTCTACAGATAACTTCCTTATTGTTATCCATAGAATAGCCTTGTGTTATATAAATTCTAAATGTCTATCAAAGAAAAAAAAATCTTTATGTGTTTGATTTGATATGGGTATTCTATTTTGTGAGAGAATTTATGGTATTAATATAAACCCCGGCGCAAACATTGTCGATTCTGTCATGAGCAGTAACATTTGTATCCGATCGCAAGGAATCGGTTAGCGGTGCGGTAACAAAAATCGCGAGTGAGTAAGACATATCAAAATGAAATGAATTCTCACGATTTTGATCAAATATCAGTTCAGTATCATAATTGAACAAAGTGGCAGTTCTAATGTAGTCACATTGCCACTTTGTATTTCTTCAATTCTCACGACTTCGCGAAGCTATGCGGCAAACGCTTTCTGTGGATAAAATCGGGAGTAGTTACAGAATCGAATACATGTGTGGCGTCATTAGCGGACTGCTTAACAGTAAGAAAACGACAAATATGTATGAACGAGTTTTTAAACTCAAATTATCACAGAAATATGATTTTATAGTTTTTAATAGATCTGGCTATATACACTAACGATCTCTGCGCTTGAAAACATATAATATGAATACATGTTCTGAGATAATGTAATCAAAAGGGGTGTGTAAATCGAGGAAGACATGTTAATCCATTCCAGCAATATGGCCTAATGTTCAATCAATCCAATCAGAACCATTAGATCATTCTGGAAATACAGAGTTTAAAATATTTTTATATTTTCGCTCCATCAAACGGTTCCTTTGGTCTAGTTCAGTGTGTATGTATTTTCAGATATTTATTTTTTATTCTAGACTATTTTTTAAGCGTAAATATCGTCCTTCTCCCAGTTTTCCTATCTGTTCAGTCATGTGAAAACAATATCTGTTGGCCGCGGCTCACATCGACCAATTTCACACGACACCTCACTCATGATTCTAAAACTAATACAGATTTGTGACTGAAAGAAAGGGAAGAATGCTTGTCTCACCACTAGCCCTGTCTGTTAGTCTGTCAATGCAACTATGCAAACATATATGCTGAGGAACATTGATGACGCCGCTTATATTCACATCACATATGCATCGATTCATGGTTCATCGACGCACGCCTTCCAACCGGGACTGCACTCTTTCTCTACTACTGATGACGATTTGGTGGGCGATTAAACACGGAGAGAATCCTACCCTCCACAATAGCGTCCCTATACCAGTCTGTACATCCTATCACGTACTATCACGGTAGTAGTAGTCATTGAGCAAGATAGCGTTATTTTTCCCCGGATGTAAAAATGACGTCACAATTGAGGGTGTGGCGCCATCTCTACACTATGGATGCAAGGGAGACAACTCGGGCATTGGGGGGTTATTGGGGGGGTGTGCATTGACAAAAAAAAAAAAAAAGTTCCGGCAAAAAAAAACAAAAAAAAATGTATTCATGCGCGGTGATGCGGTTTGGCCGTGGTTTTGGCGGTGATTCGGTCTCGGAAAAAAGCTTCCGCGGAGAAAAAGTAGTCCCTAGATAAAATGGTCCGATGGGGTCGAGTGAGGTATCAAAGTGAAGGTTAGGTGAAGGAGCAGCTAATGGGCTGGGTGTGGGGTTGAAATATCGTCATTCTGCGCATGCGCGGCGGCCGAAGGGTATGAAAATAGCCTTTTTGGAGCTAGGGGAGCCCCTAAGGGTCCGATGGGGTTGAGTGAGGTATCAAATTGAAGGTTAGGTGAAGGAGCATCTGATGGGCTGGGCGCGGGGTTGAACTATCGGCATTCTGCGCATGCGCGGAGGCCAAAGGGTATGAAAATAGCCGTTTTGGAGCTAGGAGATTGACTACTGGTCCAGTGGGGTCGAGTGAGGTATCGATGTGAAGCATTCGTGAAGGGGCATCTGATGGGCTGGGTGTGGGGTTGAAATATCGGCATTCTGCGCATGCGCGGTGGCCCAAGGGTATGGAAATAGCGGTTTTGGAGCTAGGGAGTCCCTAATGGGCCAATGGAGTCGTATGAGGTATCAAAGTGAAGCATTCGTGAAGGGGCATCTGATGGACTGGGCGTGGGGTTGAAATATCGGCATTCTGCGCATGCGCGGTGACCCAAGGGTATGGAAATAGACGTTTTGGAGCTAGGGAGCCCCTAATGGTCCAATGGGTCGAGTGAGGTATCAAAGTGAAGCATTCGTGAAGGGGCATCTGATGGACTGGGTGTGGGGTTGACATATCGGCCTTCTGCGCATGCGCGGTGGCCCAAGGGCATGAAAATAGCCTTTTTGGAGCTAGGGAGCCCCTAATGGTCCAATGGGATCGAGTGAGGTATCAAAGTGAAGCATTCATGAAGGGGCATCTGATGGACTGGGTGTGGGGTTGAATTAGGGTCATTCTGCGCATGCGCGGTGGCCCAAGGGTATGAAAATAGACGTTTTGGCATCTAGGGGAGCCTCTAATGGTCGAATGGGGTCGAGTGAGGTATCAACGTGAAGCCTAGGTGAAGGGGTATTTGATGGCTGGGTGGCTGCATGTAAAATTTTTCCTGAAAAAAAAAATACGGAACACGGACTTTATCGAAAAACCTGGGAAAATGCCAAAATGGGGTATGAGGGGTATATAGGTCGCCGGGCTTAACGGGGCTTGTCTATCAACAGAGTTATCTTCCCCTAGTTCCAGGGTGGGTGTATGTAAAAATTTTCCTCAAAAAATACGGAATACGGACTTTATCCTAAATTACGGGAAAATGCCTATATGGGGTATGGGAGGTATAGGACCATCCTGGGAAACGTACTTCTATACATTTGCGGTAGGGTTGTGGGGTCTCGTTTTACTCGTCTCGTCATTTAGAACATGATAGGAAGTGTCCCCGTGCGAATCGGTGAAATTTTTGAAAAAAGTCACCGAGCCCCATATAGTCCCATACTGAGGGTATAGGATCAATGTTTGTCCCCCTGGGAAACGTACTTCTATACATTTGCGGTAGGGTTGTGGGGTCTCGTTTTACTCGTCTCGTCATTTAGAACATGATAGGAAGTGTCCCCGTGCGAATCGGTGAAATTTTTGAAAAAAGTCACCGAGCTCCATATAGACCCATACTGGGGTATAGGTTCAATGTTTATCCTACTGGGAAACCCACTTCTATACATTTGCGGTAGGGTTGTGGGTCTCGTTTTTCACGTCTCGTCATGTAGAACATGATAGGAAGTGTTGTGGAGCGAATCGGTGAAATTTTTGAAAAAAGTCACCAAGGCCTGGGTAGGCCCATAGGCCTATACTGCATGGCTATGGGTGTATAGGCTCATACGGGGTGGACATGTTGGAGTCTAGGTGAGTCCCTAATGGTCCAATGGGGTCGAGTTAGGTCTTATTTTGAAGCTCTCGTGGAGGAGCACTTGACTACACTAATGTTTCGTCCGTGTTCAATAGTCTGCGCATGTGCAGTCTGGCCGTAGTATAGAAAACAGGCATTTTGGGTGCTATGTAGGGGTGTGTTTGGGTTAGAGATGAGCTAATCACGGTTCGAATGGGTCGTGTGAGGTGTCAAAGTGAAGCTTGTATGGGATAGAGTCAGAATGGTGTGTTTTTGAATGCATGTCGCGTTAATCTGCGCATGCGCAGTTGGTTGTAGTAAGTAAAGTGGCCATTTTGGGGCAGCGAAGGAAGTTATTTGGGTCGAGATGGGCTAATCACGGTTCGAATGCGTCCTGAAAGGTGTCATCTTGTAGTTCTCGGGGTGTACACTCCGATTTGAGGGATGTTCGCGTCATCGGTACGAGTAGTAGCGAAAGTGGCCATTTTCGGGCAGTACATGGAAGTTATTTGGCGTCGAGATGGGCTAATCACACCTTGAATGCGTCCTGGAAGGTGTCATCTTGTGTTCGTAAAGTGTACATTCCGGATTTGAGGGATGTTCGCGTCATCTGTGACGTCATCGGTGACGTCATCGGTACGAGTAGTAGCGAAAGTGGCCATTTCGGGCAAAAAGTGATGAAGGCTTGTGGGTCGATGAAGCTATTCACGGTTCGAATGCGTCCTGAAGGTGTCATCTTGTAGTTCTCGGGGTGTACATTCCGATTTGAGGGATGTCCGCGTCATCTGTGACGTCATTGATGACGTCATCGGTACGAGTAGTAGCGAAAGTGGACATTTTAGGCAGTATAGGCCTATGGGCCTACCCAGGCCTCGATGACTTTTTTCAAAAATTTCACCGATTCGCTCCGCAACACTTCCTATCGTGTTCTAAATGACGAGACGAGTAAAACGAGACCCCACAACCCTTACCGCAAATGCATAGAAGTGGGTTTCCCAGTAGGATAAACATTGAACCTATACCCCAGTATGGGTCTATATGGGGCTCAGTGACTTTTTTCAAAAATTTCACCGTTTCGCACGGGGACACTTCCTATCATGTTCTAAATGACGAGACGAGTAAAACGAGACCCCACAACCCTACCGCAAATGTATAGAAGTACGTTTCCCAAGATGGTCCTATACCTCCCATACCCCATATAGGCATTTTCCCGTAATTTAGGATAAAGTCCGTATTCCGTATTTTTTCAGGAAAATTTTTACATACACCCACCCTGGAACTAGGGGAAGATAACTCTGTTGATAGACAAGCCCCGTTAAGCCCGGCGACCTATATACCCCTCATACCCCATATGGGCATTTTCCCAGGTTTTTCGATAAAGTCCGTGTTCCGTATTTTTTTTTCAGGAAAAATTTTACATGCAGCCACCCAGCCATCAAATACCCTTCACCTAGGCTTCACGTTGATACCTCACTCGACCCCATTCGACCATTAGGGGCTCCCCTAGATGCCAACACGTCTATTTTCATACCCTTGGGCCACCGCGCATGCGCAGAATGACCCTAATTCAACCCCACACCCAGTCCATCAGATGCCCCTTCATGAATGCTTCACTTTGATGCCTCACTCGATCCCATTGGACCATTAGGGGCTCCCCTAGCTCCAAAAAGGCTATTTTCATGCCCTTGGGCCACCGCGCATGCGCAGAAGGCCGATATGTCAACCCCACACCCAGTCCATCAGATGCCCCTTCACGAATGCTTCACTTTGATACCTCACTCGACCCCATTGGTCCACTAGGGGCTCCCTAGCTCCAAAACGTCTATTTCCATACCCTTTGGCCACCGCGCATGCGCAGAATGCCGATAGTTCAACCCCACACCCAGCCCATCAGATGCCCCTTCACGAATGCTTCACATCGATACCTCACTCGACCCCATTGGACCAGTAGTCAATCTCCTAGCTCCAAAAAGGCTATTTTCATACCCTTTGGCCTCCGCGCATGCGCAGAATGCCGATAGTTCAACCCCGCGCCCAGCCCATTAGATGCCCCTTCACCTAACCTTCAATTTGATACCTCACTCGACCCCATCGGACCCTTAGGGGCTCCCCTAGCTCCAAAAAGGCTATTTTCATACCCTTCGGCCGCCGCGCATGCGCAGAATGACGATATTTCAACCCACACCCAGCCCATTAGATGCTCCTTCACCTAACCTTCACTTTGATACCTCACTCGACCCCATCGGACCATTTTATCTAGGGACTACTTTTTCTCCGCGGAAGCTTTTTCCCGAGACCGAATCACCGCCAAAACCGCGGCCAAACCGCATCACCGCGCATGAATACATTTTTTTTTTTTTTTTGCCGGAACTTTTTTTTTTTTTTTGTCAATGCACACCTCCCAATAACTCCCCAATGCCCTCCCCAATGCCCGGGTTGTCTCCCTTGCATCCATAGTGTAGAGATGGCGCCACACCCTCAATTGTGACGTCATAGTTACATCCGGGGAGAATTCGACTTATCTTGCTGTTTATCTACTACTTACCGTACTCTAAATTCTCATAGTCAAAGCTGACATAAGCGGTTGGCGAATATTTCGATTGTTTTTTAAAATTTTCGTATTCACTTTAGTTTGGATAATCTAAAATATGACACATCCAACCATGGGCATTATTGGGGTGTAATAATCGGTCTCTGATCCAGCCGAAACTATATTCGATGATTTCCACATCACCCTATCTGTTGGGCCGTTTTCATCAATATATTATTCTCTTGTGGTTTGGAGGTCATATTTCAGATTTATCAAATTTTGATTGGAAATGTATAAAAATATTTCTCTATATTTATACAAAAAAGGTAAAAAAATATATAAAAAAAATATACATATATATAAAATACGAATTCAAACGTCTCGTTTTTATACGTCACTTTTGACCGGGAGAATTTAGTAAATGTAACTTGAGTATTTTTTTTGTATTGTTAAATAGATTTTTTTTTGTGCGGAATTGAGCTGATTATTTTATGGCCACGTGACAGAAACAGCGAGGTGGATTGTTCTCTGGTAAACACCACATAATCACCTTCGCTTTTTGATTGCAAGATTGAAACGAGAATTGTACACCTCAAACTAAAATTATATTTTAACACAATATATAGAGAACCCAAATTAATATTGACTGGATGTGTCATATTTATATTGCATACGACCAGGTTACATATTTTGATCATAAAATGGTTTGGCAATTTTATCGAGACTGATATTTCAATTTATAAACTTGAAGATAAATCAGCTTTAATACCGTCATACACAAAATAGTGTTTCATCTATAAACGTCACACATACTTTGATTTGAATGCGACATGCGAATTTTTAAAATGTCTCGATACTACTCTCACAGAAAATGTTTACACCTCCTTAGTTTCTTGTTTACTATTTTGATTGCATAGAATGGGATCAGATATGCTCTAATTGTTTTGTAAATGTATGGATTCGAACAATTAAAAATAATCTTGGATTTCGCGTTTCACACTAGCAACTTCTGAGTCTGGGAAAAAATCTAAAATTGTGTGTAATTGCTGTATAGACATTTCTATCTCCAAAAATGATTCTCTCGGTCTTTAATTTTTTACTGCAAATATATCCATCAGGTTTATATTTGTATTCAAAATAATCGCGCTTAAAACTGCCTATTTTTGCAAACATTGATAAGATGGAACGAGGAAAACATTAAAACACGAGAAACATCATATTAATCCGACTGAACGACACTTTCGGAAAGGATATGTGACGTTAACATGGGGAAACCCCTTTGTATATGATAGTAATGAATCTGATTTGTTCTGTGATCCAAAACCTTCCGAAGAATAATATCTTTCTTAGAGTTTACATAGTGAAATAGCAGCCTCGGACAAATTGCGATAATCAGTTGTATAAAAATGGAGATATAATTTATCAAAATTTGTTTCCTGACCAATTTTGGTATTTTGAGGGCTTTCTCTTGCAGCAAAAACACCACACCTTAAATAAAAACCTTTCTTGTCTTTACAGATAATCAAAGTTCCTGATAAATTGTGTTCCACTAAAGTTTTGGTTTGAAGTGTCATATTATTGTTACAAGAGAAAATTGTTCATATAAAAATATCAAAATAAGGCATGAGACACATTTGTAAGCAATTATATCTCCATTTTTGGCACAGTTGCCCATCCCAATGTTTCGGGGTTGATGTTGTATAGTATGTCAACCTCAATAAAAATATAATTATGCAGGTTTTGGAGTGACAAAAAAAAACCCAGACTCTTTAACGTTACTCACAAAGGAATTTTTCTTGGTGTCACTTATCTTTCATACATCTACAGGACTCCAAAAGTTATTCTCATGTTCTTCAGATGTTTCTATCGAGTTTATTATTGCATTCTAAATAATTGCTCTGAAAACTAATTACTTGAGTTGAACTTTCGATACATCACCACGCATCTGAGTAAGCTCCGCCTACTCGTTCTGTCACTCAGAGAGGATCATGCAAGTGCAGGTCGCTTGAGAAAACTGGGCAGCCAATCGCAGGCCATAACATGTCAGTAGACGGAGCTTAATCAGGTGCGTGGGACTGGAGGACATGACAGATTGACAGTTTGTATGCACCTTAGTTTCCATTCTTGTAGTGTAGTTGTTATCAGAAACTCCCACTCAACTCTATTTATTGACTTGTTATTTTAAGTGTTAACCCCTCCCCCCCCCGCCATCATCCCTTGTCATGGCTCGCTATTTTGCATCAACTTTGTCTGTGATCTGCCCTCTTTGGGGAAGTCCAGAAACGTCCCACATATACTTTTTAAATACGCCGTTGAATAACTTTTTTGTTCTTGTTTCGATCCTACCACGGATACCGGTGATCTGATCTCGTGATATGAAATTTACAATAAAACAACTTCGGATTGTTTTTTTTGTTTTTTTGAAATTTTTTCAATAAGCCTATAATAGTAAAATTCAAGTTAGTAAACAAGCGAAATATCACGTGTCTAACTATTGAATAACTCGGGGGTTATTAATATTAACTTTTTTGATATTGATTCTTTGCCAATTTATCGCGAATCTTTCATTCAAGTTGTCGATTCATTTCCATGCGAAATTTATTTTGATTAATTTTTAAGTAACTTTTCAATAAATATGGTGACTAATTTATAGGTAATTCGTATCCTCTGGTGTTTGTATATCGATGGTCTTCTCTGTGATATCGATAGTCTTCCAAGGGATGTCGATAGTCTTCCCTCTGCTGTCGATGTTTTACCTTGTGATATCGATATTCTTCCCTGTAATGTCGATCATCTTCCCTCTGATGTCGATAGTCTACCCTGTAATATCGATAGTCTTCCAAGGGATGTCGATATTCTTCCCTGTAAATGTCGATCATCTTCCCTCTGATGTCGATAGTCTACCCTGTGATATCGATATTCTTCCCTGTAATGTCGATAGTCTTCCCTGTAATGTCGATAATCTTCCCTGTAATGTCGATAGTCTTTCAAGTGATGTCGATTCGATAATCTCCAGGGGTGGTCTTGTGGAGCGGTGGGCAAGAGATGTGATGTTCTCGTCAGTTTTGTTCAAAGGATTTCTTTTTCCACTGTTGAAAGCGGTAAAAGTTTGTTTTTGTATTTCCCACTGGAGGATTACACGTATTTAGTACATGGAGTTTAAATGTATTAGACACATTTGAGAAGACAATCGCATAAATAAAACATTCGGAAAGTAGGACTGAAAAATATTGACTGATTTTTTTTTTTTTTTTTTAATGACATTACTGTGACATCAGGGCACGGAGTGGCAGTTCCAGCTATAGTCTCAAGAATAACAAAAATGACTGTGGAAGGGGAAGATCCCCCCCCCCTCCAATGTAGGGTGGAGGGATACCGCTATGAGGATTGTACATGCACACTAGTTTGTATTTACATACATTTCGATATTGATAGCTGCTTAGATTGAGGTTTTTCTATTGTCGATTGATTAAGATATTGATACCTGCTTAGATTGAGGTTTTTCTGTTGTCGATCAATTAAGATATTGATACCTGCTTAGACTGAGGTTTTCTTATTGTTGATTGATTAAGATATTGATACCTGCCCAGATTGAGGTTTTCTTATTGTCGATTGATTAACTAAAGATACTGATACCTGCCCATATTGAGGTTTTCCTATTGTCGATTGATTAAGATATTGATACCTGCCCAGATTGAGGTTTTCTTATTGTCGATTGATTAAGATATTTCAGTTATGGAGGAGAGAAGTTCTAATATGGTTGGAAGCTATTTAACCCTATCTGGCCTGGGCGATTTGGGGTGTACCGCAGCCTGGGGTGGGGGGGGGGGGAAGTGCCCCCCCTATATATTTTCGCTATTGCTAAGGCTAGAGAGCTGAAACTTAACACACTATATCTTTGGGTCAAGCTCTACCAGTAAATGTAAAAAAATGCTAGATGGCCGCCATGATGACGTCACTGTGACCCCATTTTCAAAATTGGGCATTTTTTCGGTCAAAATTTTTGATTTTTTTAATTTTTGCTTCTTCTTCGCAAAAACTTCATGATAAATTAGTAAATAATAATCTGATATGAAATAAAATAAGTTTTATCCACTTTTCCGTAGAGAAAGGCAAAATTTTTCAAGAAATATGCCGAAAGCATAACCTTTCTGATACCCCATATGGCCGCCATTTTGAATTTGCCCATGATCCTCTGCTCGTAGGGTTATGCAAATAGGCTCAAAATGACCCCAATACGATACTCTATAACGTCAAGTATGTTTCAGCTCTCCATTTTTTGGCGTTTCGGAAATATCGCAGAAAGTTTGAGAGGAGGGCATTTTTGCCCTCCTCTCAAGGAGAGGAACAAATCAGGGGTGTTTTTTGTTGATGCTAAGACATATGTTTCAGGAAAATGCATAGAGTTGCGTTGAATCAACATGCTGAATTTTTGCGTAATTTTTTAAGAAATATGGCGGAAACATCAATTTTCTGGTACCCCCCCACCATGGCCGCCATTCTGAATTTACCCATGATCCTTTGCTCGGGGGGTCATGCAAATAGGCTCAAAATGACCCCAATATGACAATCGAAAAAGTCACGGAGTATCAGCTCTCGGTCTATTGTCGTTCCGGAGATACAAGCAAAAAACCAACAGGGGGGGCGGGGCGGAAAGTGCCCCCCCCCAGGCCAGGTAAGGCTAATGAATGTTGGACCTGGCACTTGCAGCTTAGAAATTGTGGGGATTCCAATATGATTCCGTAGCACTGCGCATGGGCAGTGTACTTGGTGAAATGAAATGTCGAATATATTAAGAATTCGACATCATCAATGCGGCGTCGTACATTAAGCTGTGTATAGGATTAGATGGATTTGTGCTCCTATGGGAGCTGTTATTTCAGGCATAAAATAGGTTGTGTCCTCTCCGCTCGTCATGATATCTACAGCGGTCTGTCAACCCTCAACATCCTGTTTGCGTATTGGTGCAGAAATTCCAACTTTGTTCTTGGTAGACTTAAAATAGCACTATTATATCGCTGTAGAAGTCAAGGTCTGCAATACAACCATTGATTCGTTTGAAAAGAAGTACGCTGTGAAAAAAGGGGTGAAATCGACTGTTTTCTGTGAAAACTGAATTTTGTTGACGGTAGTGAATAGAACTCCGATATTTGCTGCATCTTTACGCTGTGGACTTGAGACTCGACGACCATTTCCACCGATCGACGCCAATTTCATGAACAAACTGTATCAATTGTTCCAAGATATTTGTTATTGGTGATTCCTTTGTGTTACAGTTGCTGAGTTGTGCCTGTAGTTTGTTCGCCCGGACAAAGAAAATACATTTGTAACGAACTCAGAACTCCACTGCTGCATCTTCCCGGTTGCGAGAAAATCCTCATCGTTAACGTTTGCGACTGGTATCCAGATACACCGTCAAACAAGAGATGTCAGGTATGGAGGGAGAACAGGACCACGGAGCTCATTGGAACGTATATAGGCGAAGGTAAGTACCCTTAATGTTGACATCATCATCTTCGCATAATTCTCAAATTAATTACGCACAAGGTCGAGGCAAATAAATAATTAGATTGAAATTCAATCTAACAGATTGAAATTAGTGGCCAATCTATTATTCGACTGAAAATATTCAATCTAATAGATTGAGAACGGTAAAAATGAATCTGTTGTAGACAGAAAATTCAATCTACTGGAGTGAAATTTTTATCTAATATATTGAATATTCAATCGAATATATTGATCATTAATTCCAATCTGATAGATTGAATTTTCAAACTAATTAATTTAGAGAGTAGGGGAAAGGAAAAGGAGTACACGGTAGAAGGGAGAAATAGTCAAACTATCGAATGATTAAACCACTATTTATTTATTTTCCTGTTAACCTTTTGCTGTTAGCTGAATACGAAATGAATTATTTTATTTTTTATTCTAAAATTTTTAATACATGTGATATTGTGCGATACAGTGTGGATTATGCAAGCTGATCATTCAATGTGAAGTTCCCAAGATATCTTATCACAAGTCCTGTAAACTGGTCTGGGATTTACTGGAGTATATATCTCCAGCAGTTACAATTTTGAAACAAATCATAAATTTCCCCAGTTCCGCATTACACCGGCTTAAAGAAAATACCCAAGTTATATACTCTAAATTCCCATAGTCAACAAGCTGACATGAGCGGTTGGCGAATATATTGATTGTTTTGGCATTTTCGTATTCACTTTCGGTTAGATGATCTAAAATATGACACATCCAACCATGGGCAATTTGGGGAGTAATAATCGGTCTCTGATCCAGCCAAAACTATGTTCGATGATCTTCACATCACCCTATCTGTTGGGCCGTTTTCATCAATATATTATTCTGCCGTGGTTTGGGAGTCATATTTCAGATATACCAAAATTTGATTGGAAATGTATACAAAATATTCCTCTATAATTTATACAAAAAGGGGGGAATACGTTTTTACATCACTTTTAACCGGGAGAATTCAATAAATGTAACTTGAATATTTTTTCTGTATTGTTAAACAAATTTTTTTTATGCGGAATTCAGCTGATTATTTTATGGCCACTTGACCGAAACAGCGAGGTGGATTGTTCACTGGTAACCACATAATCACCTTCGCTTTTTGATTGCAAGATTGTAACGAGAATTGTAAACCTCAAGCCAAGATTATATTTTAACACAATATGTAGAGAACCAACTTCGGAGGTGTCATATTTAATACGCAAATATAGACCAGGTTACATATCTTTGATCATAAAATGGTATTCCTTTAGTTTATAAACTCGAAGAAAAATCAGCTTCATTACCGTCTCACACAAAATAGTGTTTCTTCTATAAACGTCATACATACTTTATTACCGTCACACACAAAATAGTGTTTCTTCTATAAACGTCACACATACTTTGATTTCAATGCGACATGCGAATTTAAAAATGTCTCGATACTACTCCCACAGAAAATGTTTACACCTCCTTAGTTTCTTTCGATCTTCTATAAACGTCATACACACTTTATTACCGTCACACACAAAATAGTGTTTCTTCTATAAACGTCATACATACTTTATTACCGTCACACACAAAATAGTGTTTCTTCTATAAACGTCATACATACTTTATTACCGGCACACACAAAGTAGTGTTTCATCTATAAACGTCACACATACTTTGATTTCAATGCGACATGCGAATTTAAAAATGTCTCGATACTACTCCCACAGAAAATGTTTACACCTCCTTAGTTTCTTGTTTACTATTTTGATTGCATAGAATGGGACCAGATATGTTCTAATTTTTTTGTAAATGTATGGATTCGAGCAATTATAAATAATCTTGGATTTCGCGTTTCACACTAGCAACGTCTGAGTCTGGGAAAAAATCTAAAATTGTGTGTAATTGCTGTATAGACATTTCTATCTCCAAAAATGATTCTCTATGTCTTCAATTTTTTACTGCAAATATATTCATCAGGTTTATGTTTGTATTCAAAATAATCGTGCGTAAAACTACTTATTTTTGCAAACATTGATAAGATGGAACGAGGAAAAAAATCAAAACACGAGAAACATCATATTAATCCGACTGAACGACCATCTCAGAAAGGATATGTGACGTTAACATGGGAAAACTTCTTTGTATGTGATAGTAATGAATCTGGTTTGTTCTGCGATCCAAAACCTTCAGAATAATATCTTTCTTGGAGTTTACATAGTGAAATAGCAGCCTCGGACAAATTGCGATAATTAGTTGTATAATTGATCAAAATTTGTTCCCGGACCTATTTGGGTATTTTTGATGGCTTTCTCTTGCACAAAAAACACCACACTTTAAATAAAAACCATTCTTGGTTCTTACAGATAATCAAATTTCCTGGTAAATTGTGTTATATTAAAGTTTTAGATTGAAGTGTCACATTATTGTTACAAGAGAAAAATTCCCATATAAAATGCCTTAAAAATACCAAAATAAGTCATGAGACTCATTTTTGAGCAATCATATTTCCATTTTCGCACAGTTGCCCATCCCAATGTTTTGGGGTTGACGTTGTAGTATGTAAACCGCAATAAAAATATAATTATGCAGGTTTTGGAGTGACAAAATAAAAGACACTTATTTGCTCACAAAAGATTGTTTCTTTGTGTCACTTATCTTCAATACATCTACACGACTCGTGATCTTCAGATGTTTTTATCGGGTTTATTTTTGTATTCTAAATAATTGCCCAGAAAACTAATTATATAAGTTGAACTTTCGATACATCACCACGCATCTAAGTAAGCTCCGCCTACTCGTTCTGTCACTCAGCACATATATGCATGTACATGCAGTGTATCCCAGGGAGGATCATGCAAGTGCATGTCGGTTGAGAAAAGTGCATGTCGGTTGATTACCCCCCCCCCCCGCCCCGCCACCTCCTCCCTCTTCCTGCCATCATCCGTTTTCATGGCTCCCCTGATAGCATAAAGGATGCAGACCTGCACCATGGTTCGACAAACCCCCCGCCTCACTCTAATCCCGCCGCTGCCACACTCACCCATCCACCCACCCATACATGTATTTTCCATCAACTTTGTCTGTGATCTGCCCTCTTTGGGGAAGTCCAGAACCGCCCCGCATATACTTGTAAAATACGCCGTTGAATAACTTTTGGGTCTTCTTTCGATCTTACCACGGATACCGGTGATCTAATCTCGTGCGATAAAATTTACAATAAAATAAATTCGGAGATTTTTTTTTTTTTTGGAAAGCGGGACTCAGTCGATAACTTCAATGAGCCTATAATATTAAATCGATACCTTCAATGAGCCTATAATATTAAAATTTCTGTCTATATCCTACAATTTAGTAAACACGCGAAAAATCACGTTTAAATAACTCGAGGGTTATTAATATTAACTTTTTGACATTGATTCTTTGCCAGTTTATCGTGAATCTTTCATTCAAGTTGTCGATTCATTTCCACGCGAAATTTATTTTGATAAATTTGTAAGTAACTCAATAAATATAGTGACTAATTTATAGGTAACTCCTCTCCTCTGGTGTTTGGGTATCGATATTCTTCCATGTAATATCGATAGTCTTCCCAGTGATGTCGATAGTCTTCCCTGTGATATGGATATTCTTCCCTGTAATGTCAATAGTCTTCCAAATGATGTCGATAGTCTCCCTGTGATATCGGCAGTCTACCTTGGGATATCGATATTCTTCCAAGTACTGTTGATCATCTTCCATCTGATGTCGATAGTCTACCCTGTAATATCGATATTCTTCCCTGTGCTGTCGATATTCTTCACTGTAATGCTGATAGTCTTCCAAGGGATGTCGATAGTCTACTCTGTGATATCGATATTCTTCCCTGTAATGTCGATAGTCTTCCAAGTGATGTCCATAATCTTCCCTATGATATGGATATTCTTCCCTGAAATGTCGATAGTCTTCCAAGTGATGTCGATAGTCTACCCTGTGATATCGACAGTGTACCTTGGGATATCGATATTCTTCCCTGTAGTGTCGATCATCTTCCCTCTGATGTCGATAATCTTCCCTGTAATGTCGATAGTCTTTCAAGTGATGTCGATAGTCTTCCCTGTGACATCGATATTGTTCCCTGGAATGCCGATAGTCTTCCATGTGATGTCGATAGTCTTCCCTGTGATACCGATTGTCTTCCATGTTTTGCTGATGGCCTTCCAAGTGATGCCGATATTCTTACCTGTGACATGGATAGTCTTCCCAGTGATGTCGATAGTCTTCCATGTCATGTCGATAGTCTTCCCTGTGATATCGATAGTCTTTCATTAGATGTCGATAGTCTTCCACGTACGTGATGATGATAATCTTACCTGTGATGTCGGTAGTCTTCTCTCTGGGTTTTGTGTATCGACAGTCTTCAATGTGATGTTGATAGTCTTCCCTGTGCTATCGGTAGCCTTCCAAGTGATGTCGATAGTCTTCCCTGCGATATCGATAATCTTCCCTGTGATATCGATAGTCTTCCCTGTGATGTAGATAGCCTTCCAAATGATGTCGATAGTCTTCCGTGTGATACCGATAGTGGTCCCTGGGATGTCCATAGTCTTTCATTAGATGTCGATAGTCTTCCAAGTGATGACGATAATCTTACCTGTGATGTCGATAGTCTTCTCTCTGGGGTTTGTGTATCGAGAGTCTTCCATGTGGTGTTGATAGTCTTCCCTGCGCTATCGGTAGCCTTCCATGTTTTGCTGATGGTCTTCCAAGTGATGCCGATATTCTTACCTGTGACATGGATAGTCTTCCCAGTGATGTCGATAGACTTCCATGTCGTGTCGATAGTCTTACCTGTGATATCGATAGTCTTTCATTAGATGTCGATAGTTTTCCAAGTGATGACGATAATCTTACCTGTGATGTCGACGGTCTTCTCTCTGGGGTTTGTGTATCGAGAGTCTTCCATATGATGTTGATAGTCTTCCCTGTGCTATCGGTAGCCTTCCAAGTGATGTCGATAGCCTTCCCTGCGATATCGATAATCTTCGCTGTGATGTAGATAGCCTTCCAAATGATGTCGATAGTCTTCCGTGTGATACCGATAGTCTTCCCTGTGATATCGATATTCTTCCCTGTAATGTTGATAGTCTTCCATGTGATGTTGATATTCTTCCCTTTGATACCGATTGTCTTCCATGTTTTGCTGATGGTCTTCCAAGTGATGCCGATATTACCTGTGATATGGATAGTCTTCCCAGTGATGTCGTTAGTCTTCCATGTCATGTCGATAGTCTTCCGTGTGATATTGATAGTCTTTCATTAGAGGTCGATAGTCTTCCAAGTGATGAAGATAATCTTACCTGTGATGTCGATAGTCTTCTCTCTGGGGTTTGTGTATCGAAAGTCTTCCATGTGATGTTGATTGTCTTCCCTGTGCTATCGGTCGCCTTCCAAGTGATGTCGATAACCTTCCCTGCGATATCGATAATCTTCCCTGTGATATCGATGGTCTTCCCTGTGATGCAGATAGCCTTCCAAATGATGTCGATAGTCTTCCGTGTGATACTGATAGTCTTCCCCGTGATATCGATATTCTTCCCAGTAATGTCGATAGTCTTCCCTGTGATACCGATTGTCTTCCATGTTTTGCTGATGGTCTTCCAAGTGATGCCGATATTCTTACCTGTGACATGGATAGTCTTCCCAGTGATGTCGATAGTCGTCCATGTCATGTCGATAGTCTTACCTGTGATATCGATAGTCTTTCATTAGATGTCGATAGTCTGCCAAGTCATGAGGATAATCTTACCTGTGATGTCGATAGTCTTCTCTCTGGTGTTTGTGTATCGAGAGTCTTCCATGTGATGTTGATAGTCTTCCCTGTGCTATCGCTAGCCTTCCAAGTGATGTCGATAGTCTTCCCTGCGATATCGATAATCTTCCCTGTGATATCGATAGTTTTCTCTGTGATGTAGATAGCCTTCCAAATGATGTCGATAGTCTTCCGTGTGATACCGATAGTGGTCCATGCGATGTCCATAGACTTGCAAGTGATGTCGCTAGTCTTCCCTGTGATATCGCTAGTCTTCCCTGTGATATCGATAGTTTTCTCTGTGATGTAGATAGCCTTCCAAATGATGTCGATAGTCTTCCGTGTGATACCGATAGTGGTCCATGCGATGTCCATAGTCTTGCAAGTGATGTCGCTAGTCTTCCCTGTGATATCGCTAGTCTTCCCTGTGATATCGATAGTTTTCTCTGTGATGTAGATAGCCTTCCAAATGATGTCGATAGTCTTCCGTGTGATACCGATAGTGGTCCATGCGATGTCCATAGACTTGCAAGTGATGTCGCTAGTCTTCCCTGTGATATCGCTAGTCTTCCCTGTGATATCGATAGTTTTCTCTGTGATGTAGATAGCCTTCCAAATGATGTCGATAGTCTTCCGTGTGATACCGATAGTGGTCCATGCGATGTCCATAGTCTAGCAAGTGATGTCGATAGTCTTCCCTGTAATGTCGATATTCTTTCATCTGATATCGATAGTCTTCTTTCTGGAGCTTTTGTATCGATAGTCTTCCCTGTGAAATCGACTGCATAGATTTTAAGATTGTAAGCGATACTTTCTTATCGAGCATCTACTTTGAAAGATTTTTTAGTCGTGTAAAAAAAGATAGTATTTTAGGATAAATTTTATTATAAATATTATGTTAATGAATGTATATGTTTTAATGCATTAGATTACAAAGTCATTAACTTAAATACTTAGAATTTTGTTTGATCGTTGCCATGTAGCAGAAATATTGGTGAACGCGAGGTTAAACCTTATTCTCTCTATCCCTCCCTCTCTCGTTGATTTTGATAGTCTTACCTGTGATGTTGATAAATCTTACCTGTGATGTTGATAGTTTTCCCTGTGATCTTGATAGTCTTACCTGCGATGTCGATAGTCTTCCCCTTTATGTTCATGTATCGAGTCTTCCATGCGATATCGATAATCTTCTCTGTGATGTTGATAGCGTTCCCTGTGATGATGATAGTCTTCCCTGTGATGTTGATAGCCTTCCCTGTGATGTTGATATTCTTCTATGTGATGTCGATAGTCTTACCTGTGATGTCGATAATCTTCCCTGTGATGTTGATTGTCTTCCCTGTGATGTTGATATTCTTACCTGTGATGTTGATAATCTTCTCTGTGATGTTGATAGCCTTCCCTGTGATGTTGATATTCTTACCTGTGATGTCGATTGTCTTCCCTGTGATGTTGATAGTCTTCCTTGTCAT